>JAQJVL010004797.1:0-41145 GCA_035578905.1 Stictocephala bisonia
AGTCTTAGTACCAAAAAAAAAAAAAAAAAAACACCAAAATGTATGTAAATACTTCAAGAAACTTTTACCTTTTTTTATCCCAGCATCTTGGCTTTGGAGCTCAATTTTCTTGAAAAACAAAACCAATTCGTTATAGGTTGCAAAATGATTTTTTATGAAGAAATTTGACAGCACCTCCTTGTAGGGCGAAATGGTTAACTCAACTGTGCTTGAATGCAGCTTTAATCTTTACCAGCTTGATTAACTCAAAGATTGCTAACAATTTAGGAGAGCTCCATATAAAGCACATAATCTCTCTCATTACTGATTGATAATCTTGAACTAAGGTTACAACTTTCATTACTTCCTGACCTACTAAATTTAGAGCATGAACCAAACCGTGAACATGAATAGCCCATGGTTCAATTTCTTTTACTCAGGTCTTTAAGCCTGAAAAAGCACCTATCATGTTTAAAGCCCCATCGGTTGCAATACTTCTACATAACTTTATGACAGCTGAAAATCGTGTTAGAACATACATTAAAATTTTAAATAAAGTTTCAGCTGTACTAGATCTACTTTTATAAAAGCCACAAAACATTTCATTTATCTGGAAACAAACCAAATTAATAAACCGGAAACAAATTGAAACTTGCTCATGTTAACCCTTCGCATGCGGAAATTATTTTACCCTATTTTAAAGTAACACGTAATTATGTAAAATAAATAATTTAAATGAAATGTGAAGTTAATTTTTGTTTAAGTTTTAGAAACTTAAAGGAACATAAAAAATATATAAATTTATTTTTAAAGTAAAAATTATAATTTTTAATGCTACTTTACTGTAGATTTACAATTATAATAAAAATTGCAAATATAAAAAATTTTCAACATCTTAGTTGAAACTTTGAATATTATCTTTTATTTATAATACAATAATAACTACAACAAATGAATTGAAAACTAGAAGACAGAGAAAAAGAACGATAAGTGTAGAAACAATGTGCTTGGGTAGAGCGACAGACCGAGGATATTTTCGTTTTAAGCGTGTGCAAAGGCAGGAGACGGAGCCGCGCCCGTGCGCTCTCTGGATTTCTTGCCCCGCCCCTTTTCATTCATAGACAATTTATGTTTTTGATAGGCTGAGGGAGTAGGCTAAAGACATGTCTAAGTCGATGCTGCACTCTAGTGAAAGTTTTAGGAACTATCATTTACACTATCGACAGAAATATTTCATTTCGGATATATTCATTAACCGCATTTGAGGCAAAGTAGAGACTGGGTATATATTCGTTTGCTGCGTGCGAAGGGTTAAGATATGTCACTAGTTTCGTTTATAATTATAGAATAGTAATGAGAGGCCTCTGTTAGCCAGGCCTTAGAACATAAGAAAATGTAAGTACATAGTACAACATTTTTAGAAGTGCCTCACCTGTAGATTTCATGTCTTTCAATTTACCAATATACATTAATGAGAAAACGTTTACACCCTTATCAATTGCAATTTTTTGAATGTTACAATTTACATTAAAATCAGGCTTTTCGTGGGACACAAACCTCCCCAAGGCCTTATTCCATAAAAAAAACGTTTACACCCTTATCAATTGCAATTTTTTGAATTTTACAATTTACATTAAAATCAGGCTTTTCGTGGGACACAAACCTCTCCAAGGCCTTATTCCATAAAAAAATCCTAAATGTATGAAAGCTTGCATTGCACCATCGTCTTGTTTATTTCTTTTTCCAACAGCCCCACTATTCAAAGTGATTTCTTTACAAATTGAACAAAAAACTTTGTCACTTTTACAATAATAAAGGATCCAGTCATACTTATCTTTCCAGTGTTTTTGAAAGAATCTATTGGAAGTTCTATTCGCTTGTTTGGATGTAGAAGCACTCGGATGTGGCAAATCTGAGCTAACAGAAGCACTAATATCTGCAGACTGTTCATTTGGTATTGAAACATTTGCCAAAACTTTCAAACGAACAATAAATTAGTCATTCTGAGTTACCAAGGATTCAGTCATGTAGTGTTGGTGAAAGACACGTCACACTAAATGGGTGCTTAAGTATGTTATGAGATGAGTGACTAATGTCGTGGACAGTACACTGCACTGCGGTCGTAAACAAAATAATTCCAAGGTCTAACTGAGTAGAAACAAATGAGCGTCGGCATACTATAGTGTTCCTGTGCATTCAGTACACGATCTGTCACTCAATACATCAGTATTGTACTTATTGCTGAAATACCTCAATTCGGGAATGTCGCTGTCAATGCCTATAAAATATCATATTTTAGTGATCAGTTAGTGAATTGTTAAATGAAGTAACCTAACTACCAAACTACAGAAGTTAAATACCTCTGGTTAAACTGCGGTTGAAAAGTTAATATGGTTTATTTTTAAACTAAACTATTCATTTTTCTAACTCTAATTTATTTTCTGTATCCTAACGATTATCAAAATTTTAGAACATTGTGGAGGGTGAAATAAGATAGTTAACTTAGAATTAATTAGAATATTATAAAAACACCATTGTTGCTTTATTTATTTATTATTATTATTATTTTTTGCTACTAAACATTTTAACTTTATTTATGAATTGAGAATTGTTAATTAAATTAGGTAGAACCATTGGGTAAACATTACTGTACGGTATTATTAAGAAAGTTGTCCAAATCTCATGACAAGTTTGTTACAAAATCTTGGTTGTTACAGTACATGTTATCATCAGGAAAAGACTCGATGGTGAAGTTATGGGAGCTGTCCACCAGTAGGTGTCTCATTGCCTACACAGGCGCTGGAACCACAGGTCTGTATAGTTTAACGTCTTTTTGTGTTTCAAAGCTAAGATTTCAGTGCTAAATTAAATTAATTTTAAACTAATGTAAAGACTTGTAATAAAATATTTTTGCAAATATTAACAATGTTACTCATGTTAAGAATATATACTGTAGGCTATTCAAAACAACTCTTCAATCCTATATTTGCGGTCAAGGAATCCAGGTCCAGGCTGGATTTGAGTGCTTGGAATTAATGTAGCATATAGTTAGTTGTATTAAATTCTTGTTCAAACATGCAAGCTGTAAATGTAACAGAACTAGTCAACAATTGAACAAAATTCATCCATACTGTAATAAGAAATAACCACTATAGAGTTCCTTCTAGTTTTGTCAATTCCAGTTTTGACATTAAATTCCTGTCCAAATGTCTGTATGTATGCCACTCACTTTTTAACTGAGACTAAACTGTCATAATTATGGTAACACCATTAAGACCATTATGAACTGTAGAACTGTTCATTTAGCCGCTACAATCCAATTAGAGAAACGCTGTTTTTGTCATTTAAAATTGTTTGCAATAAAAAGGCTGCCATCTTCAATTTACTAAGAATTTTTCAAAATCCCTTCTTATTGCACATCTACAACATAAGACCTTTGACTCTACAAAATTTCAGCCTCGTAGGCTTAGTACTTTTTTATTTACAGCGATAAGTGAGTCGGTGGTATTTGTCTTTTATAAGTATAGATTTGACGTTCACGCTCCTAAAAAAGAAGACAAAACTGTGTTCATGCAACTAGCTTGAGTAGGGTGCAACAAACTTTAATTGGGGAACTTAACCTCATTTTTTATGCTCATTTGCATAAACGTAGTTCAAATTTTTTAATTCTGTCACCATTTTCCAATATTATGGCGGTCAACTTTGAAATATCTTATAGGAACCTCTATTTTTTATGGTGTGTTTAGATTTTACTGGTAATTCTAAAACTTTTATACTCTTGGTATTATTTTGGTATACTTAACAGTTTAGCCACTAGGAGCACTGAAAGTTTAAAGAATTCTTGTTTCAACAATTATTAAAGAGGCATATTTTATTACCACTTACAAAATTACACAGGCAGTTGTTGAAAATGGCAGCTGAGTAAATCCAGGAATATATTAAAGCCTAGCTCAGAGTGCATCATTTTTATTCAATTGAATGTTAAAAAGCCATTGCAGTTCACAAATACTTTATTTTATAAATAAAATATTGAAAAACTGTGTTAATGCAAGAACTGTGTATTGTGTTCGTGCAAATACAGTAATAAAGTAATAAATTAATACAGTTTAGAACAATATCATATGATTGTGTTTCTAGGCAATAATCAGCTGTTTCATTGTTGCAAAATGTTCACTTTTAACACAACTAACTTATTAATTCTTCTGTTAGCGGAACCACTACTGTTAACTTTCGTTGGTTGTAGTTTTTAATTACAAATAAATTAGTTTTGTTTCTTTGCAATGCTGGTAACAGAGCAATTAATAGGTTAATGAGGTAAATTAAAGTGAACATATTGCAACAATGAAGCAGCTGATTATGGCTTAGCAACACAATTATGTGATATTGTTCTAAAACTGTATTCATTTATTACTTATTACTGTATTAGCAATTACACAATACACAGTTGATGCATTAACAAGGTTTTTAAATATTTTATTTATAAAATAAAGTATTTGTAAACAACAATAGTTTTTTAACATTCAATTAAATAAAAATATTGCACTCTGAGTAAAGCATTATTATTTGTTGAGTGGGAAAACATGCCTCTTTAAATATAATTGATGAAACAAGAATATCCTAAATTGTAAGTGCTGCTATTGGCTAAACGGTTAAGTATACCAAGAGTAAAAAGTATTAGAATTGCCAGTTAAACCTATATCCACCATAACAAAAAATAGGGGTTCCTGTAAGACATTTTAAAGTTGACCACTCTCTTGGAAAATGGACCAAATTAAAAAATTTGAACTACATATATGTAATGAGCATAAAAAAAGGGTTGAAGTTTCCCATTTAAGGTTTGTTGTAAAATTAGTACTTTTTGAGATCCTAATTATGTCCCCCTTGAGTTGATCACCCTGTATACATAACTGAAGTTTTGTGAAAATAAATAGTAACAGATATTATTTCTTAATTATCTATTTCAGGCAAACAAGAACATCGTGCTCAGGCCGTTTTTAACCACACAGAAGACTTTGTTATGTTTCCTGATGAGGCTACTACTTCTCTCTGTGCCTGGAATTCCCGTAATGCCTCTAGAATGAACTTATTGTCACTGGGTAAGTGAAACTTCTCTCACTTTCTATAAGAGTATAAAAAGGCTTAGTTTTAACTATTTGCTTATATTCTTTATAAAATATTTTACGTTAGTTTTGTCTGGAAAAAGAGAAAGCTCTTTGTTAATATTCTCAGTTATTTCCAATCATTTGTGTTAAAAAATCTACTACAAACTTTCGTGAGAAAACAAAGCTCTCCCGCCTTCCGGTGATAATACAAATAGCTAGACTTAGGAAGCCATATTACTGAAATAATCACAACATATAATAAACTCTTTCTAAATATTATAATTGGCCTTACACCTAGTTAACTAATTTACGTGATTTATGGTCAAAGTACAGAGATCATTAAAATTTAAAAAATGGATTTATCTCTAAGGTTCTGATCATAATCGTATGATTAAATATGGATTTTTAATAACTGCATGAACAATTGTAGTCTTTGTTGCTAACTAAGCCATGACTACTCCTTAATGTCATCGATTTATTAATTTAATCAATTTATTTATTGAGCTTATATGTCCAATGACAAATTGGTGATTATGAGATGATGTCTCAAAATGTGTGTGACTGATTGGGATCAAAATGAAAACCTATAGTTTTAAAGCTGTTCTATAACAACTATGCTACTGTACCAGTGAAATATCACCCTCTTGTGAGTCTCGGTGTTTAGCTTTCAAGAACGAAGATTCCTAGGACACAACACATAAACTACAATACATTCACTATAATGTTGACTGATGGAGCTCGCCACTGTCCATGGGTACAAGCCAATTGCCGTAGCCTATTATTAAAATCATCATTTTTTGGAATTAATGGCCCTAATTAAAAACAGGATTACATTAACTTATCTACACTCATTTGGAACTAGCTCAGCATAACTAGGAATAAACAATCAGCAACTTACTCCTTGTAAGCTGTAATTAATGGTCTTATTAACTTACGACAAGTTGATTATTGATCTATAAAAATTGAATAATATAATTAAATATTTTTATGAGGAATAATTTTTCTTTAAGTCATATTTTAATTTGCATTTGCCAATTTTAAATAGTTTGGTGTTTTTTTATTTATTTTTTATTTATTCATAAAACACCGATCGTCAAGATATGGGCGAATATGGATTTCGAATGAGTGTGATAAGTGTAGATGAGCGAATGTAGTCATTGTTACAAACTAAGGCCGACTATTCCTTAGAAAGTGTCATTAATTAATAGCCCAATGACAAATGAACAGCCGGTGATTATCAGCTGATCCTTCTCAAAATGTATTGACTCTGATTGGGATCGAACTGAGAACCTTTAGCACATGATTGAACCAACTACACTACCGACCAATTAAGTTTAAACTAATTAGTTGCTATTGTTTTCAGGGCACAATGGACCTGTAAGGATGATTGTTCATTCTCCTCATTCTGCTGCTTTTCTCACTTGCTCGGATGACTTCAGGGCAAGGTTTTGGTATAAACGACTTCAAACTCACTGAAGTATCAATCACTGGAGAGTCTCGTTGATCAGGGAATTGACTTTAATTGTGTAACTTGAATTACATAGTGTTGGAGCTATGTAAGTAATTATCATTTTCTTGTTGTAAACATTTTCATAGTTATTAATCATCTTGGTCGATGCAAATTTACATAAATTGAAGATCAAAATTTAGTTGATTAAGATTTTGTATAATTTTATTTAAGATTAAAAATCAAGTTGTGAGTAAAAACGTTTTAAACTCTGTTTCTATAATCCCTTTTTTAATCCAATCATTAATAAGCAATTTATAAAATCTATTAAAATAGTATATTCTATTATTTAAATTCAACAGATTGTTTAAAATTTGATGATAGTTATGTTGAATGATATTTGTTGATTGCATAATTTATTTTTAATATAACATTAAGTATTTGGAAACTGAATGACTGAAGAATTAAACTCTAGATGTGTGATGAGCATTGTTATGAGTAAGACTTCAGTTAATTGTTATGCTTCATTCAAACCTCAGTTAAGTAATAGTGTGCTGTGGCACAGTTTTGCAATCTCACTTAACTAGCCACTCCCCTCTTTATTTGTTATATTGTGTGTTTGTGTTCGTTTTGTTGATTCTCTCTCTGTGTCTTGGTGTATTGTCTCCCAGCCTTGGTAGGGCTCAGTTTTGTCCGAGGGTGCATTACAAACTGAGCCCAGATTTTTTTATAGGTACCTTAGTTAACGTTGTTTAAAAAAATTTATAACTGAAAAATGTTTGAAAATCAAAGTATAGAAAATGCATCTAAAAAAAATTACAGAAATGTCGTTGAAAAAACACACCAGGTTCTGGGTTTTCAGCTTTCTTTACAGTCAGGTGGAGTCCATGTGATTGTTTCTTCTCCGTGTTGTCAAATTTCTGTGGGCCTTTGTTTTTGCTTTTACTCTGGAGCTGAGCCTTGGATTTACTTATCTTGTTTGGTGGTTTTGTTTGCTTTTGTTTTTTTTGCCAAGATGTTTAATATGGCTCTGAAAAAGGGGGAGTTGGTCTTCAAGGTGATGTTTCATAGGGCAGTGTACCATTCAATGTGGTGGAGTTGTAGAGATGGTGGCCAACACTTTATTATGTCATCTCCCTCTTCATCTACTGTTTTAACTACCACTCTGACTGGCTTTGGAGGGATGGCATGAATGTTGCTGTTGAGCTGGCGGCCTTCAGGCCTTTGTTGGAGGAGTGGGAAGGTGCTGTGGAAGATTTTGGTGAGAATACTCCCTCCAGGAGTGATCGCAGTTAGTAGTTGGCGAGAGTGGGTCAGTTGGGTGCTAGGGTGCAGCTTATCAACTGGGCGGAGCACCTTGATCTTGCTGAACCAGAGGTTTTTTTCCCCAGAAGTTTGCTAGTATGGACTGTTCAGATGCCACCTTCTATTCTGCCTCATGGAGCAGTGGATCCCCTAATTTGTTTCAGCTGTAGGCAGATTGGCTGGTATGGCTGCACTGGACATTCAGGGCCTCAGTGTGTCATTATCTTTATGGGATTTCACAAGGATTTCCAGGTGTTTCTTGACTATCTGTCTGTAGTCCTATTTCTTTTGTTTCAAACATCTTTCAATGTGGGCTTTGTGAAACACACTTAGGAATCTTCTCTTGTTTGCTGGATAGCTTCCAATTCTCCTCTTCCCACTCATTAAAAGTTCTTTTAAGTTCAATATATAAGGGTTTTTTTTTATGGGAGTGGAGCTTTTTGGTTTCCCAGGACCTTAGAGTACCTATCATACTAGGAGTGTATTTCATGTTCAAGAGTGGTCTGGTTCTGGATCTGCAGAACCACAACTGCATCATAGTGGTTTAATCATAGGGTGCTGCCTCCTCTTAGGGACTGCTTTTCTATACTTTCTGCTTGCTGTCCACATAAATTGTGAGGCGGAACAATCTAAGGTGGATCCATGCTGTCACCTGTCTCATCGGTAGGAAAAAGCCATCAATTAGTTGTGTTCTCACTTTTCTCATGTTCTTACTTCGAAGCTGGGGGTTGTCTTCTAAAGTATGAGATATACCTGACTGACCCTATCGGTGCACTCCCGTACAAGCTTGCTCCACCCAAGGTGGTGATTTCACGAAATGTAATAAAAAACTGCTTGAGCAGGGAGTCATTAAGCCCTCTCGCTCAGCCTATGCCAGTACAGCGTTCCTGGTCGCCAAGCCTAATGGAAAGTCTAGGCTAGTTGTTGATTATCGACATGTAAATGCCAAGGTCTCTATTGTTTCAGTATCCCTTTCCAGACTTACCTGACTGTTCAGTAAGGCCAAGATTTTCAGTAATTTTTATTTGAATCAGACTTATAATTAAATTCGTATTGCTATAGAATCAAAGCATATCACCATACAGTACAGTATACATATACAGGAAGTTTGGACTGTAGCCAAACATTGGGATGTTGTTCAAGACATGAAAATAAAATAAACTTTTTACTAAAAAGTATGGTCTATCTTGTTTCCTGAACCGTGTCTCTGTATGTTAGTACAGTAATTAAAAAAAAAATAATAATAATATCTCCGGAACCATAAATGCCACAAGTCTTAAGATTTGCTTACTTACTAAAACTAATGGCATGTAAATGGCCAATTATTTGAAATGATTTATTTGAAATTGTTTGAAAAATATTTATCTTACGTTTTAAATTTAAAAAAATCATGAACAAAAACCGCTGACTGTAAAAAATTATGAAATATTTTTGTTTTTTTTTTATGTGCCACATGAAAATTGTTTACACAGTTATATAATTTAATATTCCACTGTTATTGTATAAACTTGATTACTTAAACTAGGCCTACTAATAAATAGTTTATAGGAAAAAATATTTCTTTAAATTAAATTGCTTACAGTTACTCTGCGGGAAGCTCATTAACTTCACGATTGACATCGTCGTCTTCCTCTGAATCAGAAGAATTGTCACTATCAAGTCTTATGATGAACTATTCCATGCCAATATCCCACATATGCTCTTCTTCAATGTATTTTTTTCTCTTTGTCCGTAACGTGGCGACATAATTTATCCCATTGTTTCTCAGAAATGTCATTGCGGCTAGGTGAGTAATGTCATTCATTTTGAATGTAGTATTTTTCTCAGCTACTTTTTCCTTCACGGCAGCCCATATTTTTTCAATTGCGTTAGGGTGATATGGGGCAAACGCAAAACACTGTGGCCATGTTCTGCCAATAGATCGTCAACTTTGTATTGCTTCTCTTCGAACTCTTATAATTTCATAAAGTTCTGGTTTTGTTAATTTAGGGTCAAAGTTGATGTTCCGTTCATTTAAGAAGTTAATCATTTCTGATTTAACAGTATTGTTTGTAGGCTGTCTGACAGTTACTGTATTGTGGTACGATGCATTATCCAATACAAGAACTAATCTGGGAGGTAGGTTGGGGATAAGCTTTTCCTTTTGCCATTTCATGTAGTTCTCGCTGTCATGGTAGTCACCGGTTTTTAAGCTAGATTTCCTTCCACGTCAATAAACCATTTTGAATAAATCCTTTTTTCCAACCTGCATGGAGAATAATTAATCTGGATCCCTTTGACACTGGTTTTTTAAGACCTAAATTAGAATTATATGAATCTATCCAGGACTGTTGCTTCGTGTGTGTGCTATGAATGTAAGTTTCATCTGTAAAAATTATCAGTCTACCTTCTGCTCTATATAGGGTAATTTGTCGTAGATATTTTAATCTTAAGAGTTTGATATCTCTTAAGTAAAGTTGCTCATGCAGAGTATTATACTATACAGATACATGAGTTGGCTGAGTAAGTCGCATTTTATAAAGTCACTATTATTTGTTAGTAATAGATCTTTTGAGAACAGTTACATACATTCAAAACGTGATCAACATGGGTTGTACCAATTATTACCTTGGGTACCACCCGTAATTAACCTTGGTAGTGTCTGTGATTATTTTGGGTAGAACCCATGGTCAACTTGGGTAGTACCTGTGATTACCTTGAGTAGCACCCATGGTTAACTTGTGTAGCCACCCGTAATTACCTCGATTATAAAACGTGGTCAACATGGCTAGCCACGCGTGACTGCCTTGGGTAGGACGCGTGGTCAATATGTGGGATTTTCTTTGGTAGCACCCATGGTCAACTTAGATAGTACTATTGATTTTTTTCGGTCTAGGACAGGACTTAGGAAGTCACCTGCGATTACCTTGAGTAGCACCCGTGGTCAATTTGGATAGTACCTTCGATCATCTTAGGTAGTACCCCTGGTCTTGTCTGGTAGAATATGTGATTACCTCGGGAAGCTCACGTTATCAACTTGAGTGGCCACACTTGATTACCTTGGGTAATATCAGTTGTCAATTTGAGTAGTACCTTTTATCGACTTGGGAAGTACTCTTGGTCCTGTATGGTAGTATCTCTGATTACCTTGGGTAGCACCAGTGATCATATTGGGCAATATCTGTGATTATCTTGCGTAGCTCCCATGGCCAACTTCGATAGCATCTATGATTACCTTTGTTAGCAACCATGGTCAATTTGGGTAGACACACCTGATTACCTTGTGTAGTATCCGTGGTCAACTTTGGTAGTACCTGTGATTACATTGGAGATTACTTTTAGTCAACTTAGGTATTATCAGTCATTACTTTGAGTAGCACCAGTGGTCAACTTGAGGGTAATAAGTGTGATTATCTTGGGTAGCACCCATGGTCAACTTGGATAGTACCTGTGATTATTTTGCGTAGGATCCGTGGTCAACTTGAGAAGCCACCCGTGAGTACCTTGAGTAGAGCCTATGGTCAACTTAGGTAGGACCTCTAATAATCTTAGGTAGAACACGGTCAATATAGTTAGCCGCCCATAATTATTTTGAGTAGCACCCTTGGTGAACTGAACTTGTGTAATCACCAGTGATTACATTGGTTATCACCTTTAGTCTACTTGACAAGCCACCCATTATTGACTAGCCACGAGTGCTAGCCAAGTCCATGATGGTGGATAGCCAAGTTTATTACGGGTACTACACAAGTTGATCAGTAGTGTTAGCCATGTTGATCATGGGTGCTAGCCAAGCCCATTACGGAAGCTGCCCAAGTTGATCACGGGTACTACCCTAGCTGAGTTTTAGCCACGTTGATCACGAGTGCTAGCCAAGTTCATCACAATGACTACCCAAGATGATCAGTGTGCCTGCCACAAGTTGATCACGAGCTACCCAATTAGGTCAGTAAATACTCAAGTAATTGAAAATGCATTAAATTAATACAAAACCAAACTGAGCAGAACATCTTATTCGAGCAATTTAATAAGTTTAACAATTTTATTTCAATACACAAGTGAACGTCACACAATGCAAATTTCATACAGTATAATACTTATACTGTATTTATGCAAAATATGTAGGCTACGAATGTTATGGTGATCAATTTCGGTAAACCAAGTTTACATTAATCAAGTTGATTAATGATCAAGCACCATAATATTTGTTCAGTTTATATTAATATTGTATTAACCCTTAAAACGCGGCATCCGTATACATACGCATGTTTACAATTGCCCGTAACGCGTTATACGTAATATTTTGCGAGCTGATAACAATAATCCTAGAACAGGCCTAATACAACGTAGCGAGTTCTAAGATTCAAGGTCAAGACTATTTTCAGGTTATTATTCATTTTCGAGACCTTTGGACTGGTTACTAGGCAACGAATGTAAATAATATGAAGTTTTCATTCATTATTGCCTCTGTCGAGGTAACCGCTAGCGCTCGCAGCGAATATATACGCATCTGCTAGTCACATGACGCGGCGACCGGCTGGCACTCAGGTCAGTCTGCAGTTATTTGTTGTCTGTCTCGTGCATTGTACTAACCTCTGGTGTGTAAACAAAGTTTATTATTTCGAATTTACTCTGTATTTTTCATTGTGAAGTCTAGTTTTATTTTTGTTGTAAATAGTGTTTATTTTGTGTACATAATCTGTTGTCTTATTGAGTTATATTGTATATATTTTTATAATGGCTAACCCCAATGATTCTGACTTCGACGAGTTTGTTGCTGGTGCAATGGATTGTACATTTTCGAGTGCAATTCATGATGATGACATAAGTGATAATGAAGATGTTTTATTGCATAACATTAGTGACAGTGAAGAAAGTGTTGATTTGGGGCAGCAGCAATAATATTTCGTTTTTACAGTTTTGATAAAACTTTGTAATGAATAAAAAATGAATACAAAAAATACAATATCGTTATTATTTTTTTTACATTGTACTATCCTGGTTTAGATTTTAAAAAAATATAACTTTACAAAAACTAAAATTATATATATTCAAGAAAATTAAGCGTTAATTGAAAAATTACAGAAAATTGCTCAGCGTTTTAAGGGTTAAATTCATCTACCAACACGTACTATGCTAATTAAGAAATCTTTTTTAAATTCGTATTTTATTATTTTTCTTCACATTGCACAATGTTTAAATATCACTTATGTCAAGTTTTACCGTCCTAAGTCTTCTCATTGGCTGTTCAACGGAAGACACTGGGAGTGGTACGAGGTTCCCAAACACTGCCTCTCCCCATGACATCTAAGTTCTCAAAAGGATTGCCGCGCCCCGTCCCCCAACTGTCATATTTTTCTGTCCTTGTTACCGTTTAGGAAAAATATTTGCTTCGAAGTTACCTTCGTATAAAATTACAAATAAATGACCAAGCATTTTTTCTACCACAACATTAATGAACTATAATAAATTAATAGTTACAAGTTAACATTACTGTCTTTATATTTTTAAAATAAAATAAAGGTCAATAGAGACAGTAACTTATTATAGAATTACTTATTGCTTTGATCAAGCCGGAATTATTGAATTAATATTTTTACTGTACCCATTCGTTAATGTAGTTTGTATGATTTATTTCATAGACATGTTGTATACAGATGATTATTACAGTATTTGTCATGCCATAATAAATATTGTGCACTGTCATTACGAATAAACGTTTTATGCTTTACTTTGTGGTTAGATTATATCAGGAACCACATGGGAACGCACATTTTAATTTAAACGAAATAAGCCATACGTAAGTAAGTACAACTAAGTGAGTAAATCAGTCTGTAAAATGATACTGATATCAGTCGTCGTAAGCCTACATTGCATCCATCGATGTTAAGTTAAATGAAGAAAGATTTTTATGAATGAAGTAGTAAAATCCATCCACGACTAAGAAGTTTGGGTTTTTGCCACTTTGATCTCACGAATCACCACATTTTTTAGCAATAAATTACCATGCAGGCATTTGCGCGGTCTCATATTGCGGCTAAAGCTTTAAAGATATCGATCTGAAAACTAAATTGAAACTATATAAATTTCTGACTAAAATCGCTTTTTAAAATTTTGATAACAGCTCTAGTTTTATTTTGGCACTAGTTTGAATATTGGGTAACTTTTAAAAAGCGATTCGAGTCAAAAATATCTTTATCTTTAAATAGATACTTCATTTATAATTTTACGACAGTAAATAATGGCAGTATCTTGGACCGCGCAAAGCAGTTTTTACGCGTCTCAGCGCAGGGGTTTAGAGCCCTCTTAATTAATTGCAACTATAATACTGTTTCTGAATCATCTGTTTGGCAAGTTATTTCTGTTAATTAGGTCTAGAAAACATTTCTAATAGACATTATTGACTGTTTACTAATAGTAACGTTTGATTTAATACATTTCTTATTTATTTAAACAATCTCGATTAAAAAAATAAATAACATGATTTTGACATTTTAAAAATATATAAAAAATTTTATATTTCTGTAAAATCAGTGTGATCATAACATAATATTATTGATAGTAAAGTAAACTTTAATATTTGTTTAGGGATATGTAAAATATTTATTAGTCTTTGATCACAAAAATGAAATAGAACTACGGTTAGTTACGGTTAGTACAGTTGGGTCCGTGAAAGTGGTTAGGCTGGGCCATCTGTACTGTAAGATCTTTAAAATGTTTGTTCATTAGCCAATTTAATTTATGACAAGTTTTTGAATGTGCTTAATGTTTATTGTTTTTCTAATTTGTTGGTGTGTTAAATTTATCCAATTTTCGAAATTAGAATTATATTTAGTACAAGTACTACAAACATTTAATTTTCTCAATGAAAACAAAAAATTATGCTAAGCAGTCAGTATTTTCCATTATAATACATAAAAATTGAGATCAAACATAATTCTACTAAAAAGCTATGACAAATATTTCCTTAACCATTTAACATTGGTCATATGGTGTATAGATACAAAATGCTCCATCACTCTGGCCTCGCCTTAAACTTGTAGAATACTAGAACTTCATAAACATATTATTCAGTCCATGTAGCAAAATCCTTACATCTTTCCAACAGGTTTTATATCTGTTGGGATAAGGGACTGAGTCACACATTCAGAAATTACCATATATTGAGAAGTTTTTGTATTTTTTCTGATATGATTTTCCTTTAAATTTCACTTTAATGTTGAGTAGGTTAACCATGAGTTTACCAACTAAGAAAATATCACTGTGTTACATTAAGTAAGAGTCAAGCAATCTTTTCTACAACACCATGTCTACTGAAATATTATATCAGGCCTTACACACCACTCTACGATAGAATTTTATCATTGCAAGTTGGTGAGGAATTTACTTGGTTCTGGCCTTAACAAAATACCATTAATGTATTAAAAAAAGATTGGTTAATAACGTTGGTTTTGTTCAATTAAGTCATTTGGGCAAATAAATAAAAGAAACTGTAATACTTTATAAAATAGGTTTAATTTCAGAAACATAGCTTACATGAGGTATTTTGATAACGTGACACATTACATTACTAGAAAATCATTATTAGTGAAAGATTTTTATTTTATGATTTTAATGTACATATTCGAAAATTGAAGGGAACCCTGGAAAACGTTAATTATATTGATATTAAATATGAGGGATGAACGATAAATGTTCCGTTCCACGGAGGAATTCGAGGTTATGTTAGCACGGAGAGAATGAATCAGAAGAATCAAAAGAATGAGGACAGCTAGCACCACAAGGCTTTATTAGCCTGATTTCTTAAAATCAATAACAAAAAATATTTTAAGTTTTGGTTATTTATTTTTATTTATAGTAATTTTTTCTCGGCCGTGCGCCCATTGGTCCGGCCGGCCCTATTGGAAATCCACCCTGCTAGCAATATGAGTCCTGTAGAAAATAAACTAATCAAAAATGACAAATTTATTACTTGGGCAAAGTCCCTTTGAAAATCCATTATTTATACAGTTCCATCGTTATAAATTAATAAGTAGTTCAAAGACCAGATATGCATATAAGAAATGTGCAAAATGAACGTTCTATTTAGTTAAGGTAATTACACAAATATAGAAGGTATAATGTGGGACCCCAGAAAATTAATGACGATTACGTTTGAAGCATACATGGGTATCCTGTACTTCACTCTTTCTTTGTTGGACATCTTAGAGAAGTAAAAGAACTGTGTAGTAATTGCTTCTGGTCATAGTTACACAATTTGTTTTGGGAAGTATAGTTAAACAATATTATGGAAGAATTAATTTAAGTAACAGATTCAAATTTATGTTTAAATAATTACTGTGGTGATTGTATTTATTTATTTTACTGTTTCCTAGGAGTATACTCTTCCATTTTCACCAGTGCACATCTGCTTTGACACTTCTGTACTTGTATTTACTACTAAAATTAATTAAATAACAGGAATAATAAAACATCTATTATTATTATTATTACTAGAACTAAGTAAAACTACAATATAAACTCATAAAAATTATTTACAATACAAAACATTTTACAAATAGTATTTTAAGGAACATAGAGTTATTGGCCAGCTTAAGATTACAGTTACTAATAAACAGAGAATGAAGCCAGAGGTCTACCCTGTAAAGAACTTAAATACTTGGAGGTCGATTCCTATTTCTACTATGCTTAATTGAAATTTCTATTCCCGATTTGTGGCCTCAGATAAATAAACATTGATAATTACAAGTTTGACTAAATGTGTACTTAAAATTACTACAGTTAGTTGAAATGAATAAAATTAACTATAACTGCTCTTTACATTATGAATAAGATCTTGAACAAAATAAGATTAATAACATTATAATAGAATTTGGTAATCCTTAAAAATATAATATTATATAACTATATAATGCCCTCTTTTGTATTATTTGAATACAAGAATAAGTTATATAAAAGTAACCATGTTTACACTTGTTCAAGACTAAGAATACAATTATAATGTCACTGACATTTACATCAGAAGTAAATAGAAGATGTGATAGCCCGGTTATTCACTTTTTACAAGTTTCAACTGAAATTGAAATTATTTTACCAGTTTGTTTATATTGTTATTTAATCTTAAAATCTGTGGTATCAAGGAATATAACTGATTTACACATTGATTATGAATCATTTACATGTACATTAAATTCATGTTCAGATCAGGTGCATGCCTGAAAACACAGTTTTTAAGTTTTAATTGACTTTTGTAATCTGACAAAGCTGTTGGCCTAATTTAACAATGACAATAAAAAAATTAACATTATTTCACATAATTATAAATTTGTACAAAACTTGCCCCCTTTTTATTGTATAAGTATGTTTTATTGTATCTAGTAAAGTTAACCAGTTATCATGAATTATGTACACGAGGTTATTTAAATGTTCAATTAAAGGAATCTAATTGAAATGTTAATAACTTGTTTAATGTTTCCATTTGTTTATCTTAACCAATTCATTTGAAACATGATTCTGATCTGCCAGTAAACATATGTTCCCCATCTCAGTTATTTTTGGCATGGCAACATTTTTAAAGAACACTTTAGAATTTATTGCCTATGAATAATTCTAAGTCCCATTACAAATAATAGTGCAAGTTAAGGCCCTATTTATTATTTTTATCAGGGTAGTTTATATTTAACCTATATAAAAATATATAGATGTTCCAAATATTGCTTATTTAACTTAAATTGATATATTGCTACTCTGTTTTTTAAGCAAATATATATACAAATGCATATTTACTTTGATTTTTAAACGAAAAATCCCCTAACCATGATACTTAAAACAAACAAAGGTAGAGATATTTGGTTATTGTTGCATGGCTTGAGTTTACTTTTAGATAACTAAGTATTGTTTTGTCAATTTCTTGAAAATCTTTATACAAGTGAATTTTCTAGGCATGGTTCCATCTTATTAGCTTAGCAAACAAATATTACTTACCATGATGAAGTATACTAATGTTTACAATTATTGGATATATTACATATAATTTGTGGAAATAATACTCACATAGTCCAATAACATTTTATAAATTGTACTTATAATTTTATGATATCGTAATAATTTATCTCTGCCCTCTGGAGTAAGAAAACGAAAACAGCATTTCGGAAACATGTTTTACAAGTTACTTCTTTAAAAAATAAGCCCAGTATCACATCTTGCTAAATTTTAAATTATTTAATAGCCACTTTTTAACCTTAACTTTTTAAAGTGTTTGAAACTTTAGATATGATATGCATTAATGTGTACGCTCAGCTAACATACAATTTACATCCATTTAATGTTAGTCAGGAACAGAAGTGCTTTGGCTTGGTTCCTCTGGCCTCATAACGGTTATCACATTATTCATTAATTCTGACAAAACGGGGAATGTTCACACATTATCAATAAAAATGTCTCAATGAAATCAAGCATTGTCTATAGAGTAGTTGATACCTGCTGAGGTCATAAAATTGCCTTCATTTTTAAAACTTTCCTTTCCTCCTGTTATTAAGTATGTCCTGTATCTCATCCAAAGACATCCCTCTTGTATCTGGAAGTAGCAGAAGTGTAAAGAACATCATGAGAATGCAGAAGAACGTGAACATCCAGAAACTGATGTACTCCCCAAGAGCTGAACAAATGTCAACAAAAAACTTGGTCATGAGAAACCCTATGATCCAGCAGAAGGAGGCTGTGACCGCTGACCCAATAGCTTTCACATTGGAAGGGAACATTTCTGCCGTCACTGCCCAAGGAAGTGGACCAAAACCTGAGAAAAAACATAGCTAATTATAAGTACAATAATATTTATCAACCAACAGTAAATTATTATACAAAAATACAGTAATCAAAATTTACTGCTGATTCTTTTAACAAATTTAAACTATCAAAGCATAAATTACAAGAAATTATCATAACAACTGTAAAGTATTCTATTTTCATCTTACAAAATCATTTGTGTAATAACACCATCTAAATTTAATCAAACTTTAGAAAAACAAATGGGCTATTTTATCCACAGATTTAATTTTTTACTGTTTATTTGTTTTGTGGCAATCCCAATTATTGCGAAAGATATTCTTCTTCTTATGCCTAATATGGTTTTAGTAGTGATATTTCAAATAACAATATTTACCGATGGAAGTCAGAAACAACTCGTTCAGTCGGACCGTTTTATTTACACTTAAACTATCAGGTTGAGTACCGATAAAGGTACTTATAAACATGAGTTAAACTGTCAACAAGTATTTAGAATTGTTACTTACTACTAAATTGAAACAATTATTAAATATTGAATGTTTGTAAGATATATGATTAAACTTTACTCTATGAAAACTTCCCACAAGAATTTGGGTTTATTTATGTTTTTAACTATATAATTTTAAAGAAGAAAATAGTTTTATCTTTTTCTGTTACAGAAATGAAATAATGATTTATTTCCTATAAAAATTACAATACTTAGCTGCCAAAAATTTGATAGGAAATACCACTGGTTACTTTTCAGAAAAGTGGCCAGCGTTATAAAAAAATTAAACAGTAAACAACAAAAAATTAATTAATTGAGGCCAGTCCTCCAGAACAAACACTTAATACTGCCGTTCTCTGTAGTGTCTTGTAAACATATTTAGAACATAGATTTACATAAATGTTAAATAATAACCTGTAGCATAACTGATTTAAAATTGTACTCTGCTTATATTAATTAACTATTGTTTAAAAACTTAACATAAGATAATAATAATAATAACATTAGAAAAAATATTAAAATTTTGACAATTCTTAATGTTAGTCACTTGGCGGTTTCTTAACAATTTTAGGTCCACTATACTGAAAAGACTTTTTGAAAACATACTTGCTAATGTCAGGTAAATCGAAAACTCTTTGATTGTTACTTGTTGTAAAGTGGGATTAATTCACGAACCCCACATTACCACTTCTGACATAGAACATTCTTAGCACTTTAAAAACGTAAAGATGTTGAACTGGAATTATATTTAATTGTTTATAAAAAGGATAAGAACTTTCCTATAATTTTTTATAAGTTGTAATTGATTGGTATAAAATGGTTTTGTGATATTCTAAATTTATATAATAGATTTTTGTCCTTCCTGCCCTGCTAGCTATTCAGTATTGTAATTGAGAGTGAATAAGTACAAAGTATAAGATATGCATCAATGAAGGACTATAAAAGTTTCTCAAAATAAAACATTTTCTTATACTAAATTTAATTTTACTATGCAAAATTGTTATGTCTCTCACATTTTTGTAAACCTCTCCCAAAATTGTAACTTTTTATGAAAAATAAGACATTTTCTCATGAAAAATCACTCCTTGGTTTAATTGCAAACTTGTTGTAAAATTTGACAGTAATTATATACATCCAAAAAACAATACCGCTCATGATACACAAGTGCGCATTGGAAAGAAAAACTTGAAAAGTTAAAACTTATGTATTTAGTTTTACTGACATTAGCTATAATATTATTCTGAAAGGACCATTCACAAAGAAGTTTTAAGTCTTCATCAAAATTTTGCTTAATAACATCAACAGGTGGTAAGATTTCTGTGTACCGTCTACCTATAAAAGGACCTAATTTTCAAGCTAACAAAGACATACTTTATTATGCAAAAAATTATTTATTCTTAAAATTGTAGCTGTGCTGAAATGACTTAGGTCTAGCAGGTCTGGGATCTTGTACCAATCTTTTAGATAACATTGATAAATCTCACCAATTGCGTAGAGTGTGACATATCCAATTAGACTGACAATGGGAAGCCAGGTGATGGACGGCAGAATATCACTCCTGTTTTTATGGAGGAAGAAGTAAAACCCAAGCAATCCCTGCATCATATTCTTTTATTAATTTGTTATATCATATCTAATTAAGAACAGTTCCTAATTAGGGACTAGACACTTCCTTTAAGGAAAAACTGATTCAGACATTGAAAATCGTTAATTCAATAAGATTGAAATGAAATGAGAAATGTCTCTATTTGATGAGGTTTAGGACTAAGCAGTCCTCTCTAACACCTAACCTTTTACAAATAATACAATGTTCTAATGTATTAATAAAACAAAGCGAAACAACTAAAAATAAGCTTTATAAAATTAATTAATAATATAGCAAATAATAGTAAGAACAAACAATATTATTCTAAGAAATAAACCGAAATTAAACTAACACTAAATACAACCACAGATCATTCATACTATCAAACACATCCCACAACCACAGATCATTCATACTATCAAACACACAGTGCCGGACTGGCCAGGTCGGCAAGTCGTTAAATGCCGAGGGCCCAGGGGCCCTCGGGCCTCAAGTGAAAAAAAAACCATGTGTATATCGAAATAAAATAATACTTTGCAAATTAGCTATATGTAATTATAAGAACTAGTTGTTGGTATGAAATTATCTGCTAGAACACAAATAGTACACTATCACTTTATTATGCGTAGCAGATTGTATTGTTGTCATATAAAAATATGTTGGTACCGTACCATCGGACTATTTTACTATCCGTCCATCGAGCTACAGGCGCCCGCCGCGCCATTCATATCAGCTGTGAGCAGCTCATGTCGCGACATGTCCTGTGGCTGGCGTCTGTTCGTCTGCATTCTGCAACTGTGTGGTTAGTCTATTCATACACTCACTGTGAAGTGTACGTTCGCAACTCTGTATTTTTCTTTTTTAATAATTTTGATATTGCAGCGTAGTGCGTAGTTTAGTGATGTAGTTATAGTGTATTATTTATTAAAATATTTAAAAAATGAATAGACCGCCTAGGCCAAGTGGGGCTTTCAAACGAAAACTTAAGAAGGAACGAGAGGTCAATTTAAAGAAATCAAATAAAGTTTTAGATTCGTACTTTTCTATCGCTGGTTCAAGTTCACAGCCTCAACAACTTGCAGATAAGCACAATGCATCAGGTACGATAATTTTAATTGTTATCAGGGCCGTCCAGAAAAATGTTGGGCCCCTGTAAATATTTAGAACCTTCACGCACCTTTTTTCGAGTAGTTTTGACCTTAAATGATGCTCTAAAGCAACTTCAAAAAGTAGGCCTAATTGTTGTCGGAAAGTTGAAAAAAATAAAAAAGGGGATTTTCATATGCTGTATATTAATTTAGGTTTAACTTTTTTTAATACTAGGTCTATTAATCTTGTAATTTGTGATTTTTTTAAATTGTAAGTTTCCATTCCATAGTGAAAATACAACTACTACTTTTAGTGTAGTAAGGTAACTTACACACTAAAAGTCATTCGTGACTTTAAAGCGAGTAATTTTTATTATCAATTTAAATCTTACAATTAACTACTAGACTCATTAGTCATAATAATATTATCTTGTAGTTTATTGAGGGATTAATGGCCAGTGACACTGACACCCGGGCACGGTCTTTTTACAGCCCCCCCCCTCCAAATAAAAACAGCTTTCGAATTTGGAAACACTTGTGTAAAATATCAGATTTCGAGTCACCGTCGTGTTTGTTGGGGGTGAGGGTGTAAAACATATTAAGCATGCCTGATACTTGTGTAATTCTTTAACTTTTAACTGGTGTTGTCTTTGATGTATCCCTTAATAAGTTTTCTTAACAAATCTTATTTAAGTTAAATAATTTTTCCCCGGGTTGGCTATTTTGTCAACTTTTAAACGTTACTTTAAACAATGCAACAACGGACATCAACAACTTTTTGAACACTGCCTTTTTGGTGGTTTGTTAGTTTTTATAATTTTTTAAATTCCTTAAAACATTTTATTATAACGTTTCTAATAGTTTCTATTATTAAAAATGTTGCTCTCAGGTGAAAACCAAGAAGAAAAAACACAGTTTCTGTCACACTCAGACTCCGAACAACCCAGTAAGGATATAAGTTCAATTAATTTGGATTCCGAAGATAAACCAGCTAGTACCGATGCAACTTTTATTGCTGAAGAGAACAATAGTTCATCAGAATCAGATGGAGAAAGCGGTGGTGATGAAGATAAATCTGTTGGAAATTAGCCCATTTTATAAGCCCGAATGTAAATGATCCTATTACGCTTAAAAGAGCATTCTTGAAACAGCATCCTATCCAAGCGCATCATGTACAAGGGAAAAAACTTCCGTTCGATCCCAGTAATCTTTACTACAGGACTTTACCTAGTGGGGAGAAAGTCCAAAGAAAATGGCTTTCATACTCTTTTGAAATAAATAAAGTGTTTTGTTCAACATGCATGGCCTGTGGTGGAAAAGACAACAGGGAATCCTCATTCATTTCTGGACATGAAGTGACATACAAACATATATACAAGGCTGTGGAAACTCACGAAAATTCGCGATTCCATCAAAGTTCTGTCACAGCAGCTCTTCAGCTGTGCAAAGAACAAGATATTGAATCTTATCTGAACATAAATCAAGCAAAATATCGAGAAAAGCAAATTGAAATGAGGAGGCAAGTTCTTCAACGCCTTATAGACATAACTCTTTTTATTGGAAGACAAGGGTTGGTTTACAGGGGGAATGAAGAGGCAAGTCATTCTCTTGGCCAAACAGGAAATCATGGAAACTTTTTAGAGCTGGTGTTACTTATTCCAGAATACGATGTGATATTAAAGACCCACGTTGAACAGTGCACATAGAAGAAAGTAAGAAGAAAAGAATCAAGAAACTACAAAAGAGTGAACAATCGAGGAGTGGGAAGGCGCATTCTGGGAGAGGATCATTGGTAACTTTCTTATAAAAACAATCGGCACAATTGGAAGGCAAATGATTTTAAAAGATTTATCGGATAGCATAATCTGCAGTTTAATGATTGATTCTACAGAAGATATAGCAGTCATGGACCAGCTAGCGATTTGCGTTAGATATGTTGTTCAAGGAAAGGTTTATGAACGTCTCCTTGACTTATGTGACATTAAAGATTCTAGTGGACAGGAACTATTCCAGAAAATTAAAACAGATTTGACTAAATATGGAATTCCCATCACAAATGTAGTTGCATGTTCCTTCGATGGGGCTGCGAACATGAAAGGGTGCTATAATGGATTACAAGCCCATTTGAAGAAAGAAAACCCCAATATAATATACACTCACTGCATGGCACATGTATTGAATTTGGTTGTGGCGGACTCTACAGTAAATTGTCTTCAGACAGAAAATCTGTTTGGTTTGGTGGAAGAAACAGCTTGTTTCCTTAGTCAGTCTTACAAAAGAATGACAGTTTGGACGGAGAACACAAGAGCACATTTTAAAGGCCAAGAAAAGCTATATAGGCTAAAAAAAATCGGCGCAACTAGATGGTGGAGCAAGCACAAAGCACTAAATTCCATAGTTGACTTTGAATCTCTCTTGGACATAAAAGATTTTGACTTCAATGAATCTTGGAAGTTGATAAATCTGTTTCATGTACTAATAGACATTTCTAAAGGAAACTTTGACTGTAAAACGTAGTTTACAGCTCGAACACTCATTAGCCAGTGGACCAAATTTGAAAATATATTCACTTCTTCGGTCATCTTAGATTTATTCAAAGCAACTTCCCCAGTGTCTGTCTATTTACAGAGCAAAAATATGGATTATTCTGTAGCATGGAGTTTAGTAGAAAGTTTGTTACAACAAATCCGAAAAATGAGAGACGAGGCTAATTTTGATAGACTACTATCAATGTGTAAAAAGTACACTACTTGTATCAACGAACACTTTGAAGACACCAGTGAGTTACAAATGGAAGTGGATTTCCCAGAAAAAAGAATTGGGAAGAAAAAGAAAATGCCAGGAGAACTTGCTCAGGATGAATCAAATTTCATTTCTCCAACACAAAAGTTTAAAGCTCTATACTTTAATATTTTGGATTGTGCTGTGAACAGTATTGAGGAACGCTTTGTAGTGAATGAGAATTTATTACGAGACTGTGCTGTTTTGGATCCCAAAAACTTTAAAAAGATGCTGAATAACTTCAGTCTTGATATGTCTACAACTTCATTAACAAAGTTAGCAGATGTAACCAAAAGTAGTAGATCCGAACTTATCACGGAACTCAAACAGTTTGCTACCAACTATGACGTATTTAAGTTATCTTTAGTAAAAGATCGTGATGCAAATTTGTCTTGTGAAGAACAATGGTTGGCTGGTAATGATGGTTCTCTATGTCAAATTGAAACAAACGTTAAGTGTTCACAATGTTTATCATGTGCATTCACAGTATTATATGATCTGTCCTCTCAATCAGGTCTTTTCAATGATTTTTATTCAGCATATAAATACTTACTATCTATCCCATGTACTCAAGTTTCTTGTGAAAGAGTGTTTTCAAAACTAAAAATCATAAAAACAAAGCTGAGAAATTCTTTAGGCCAAGAGCTTTTGAGTAATTTAATCCTAATGAATTGTGAAAGGGATTTGTTTAAAATCATTAATAAGAATCAGGTTATAGACGAAATCGCTTGCTCAAGTGAAGAACTAAAAACAAAATTAATGTTTGAATTGTTCTCTTTGAAGTTGGAACCAATTGGAGTTTTTAATTAAGTTGTTAATATAATAAATAAAGTTATTTAAAAATATATATGCGTTGTACACATTTAAAACCTAATTTTCTGAAATTATAAGGTATTTACAAAATGATTTCTTTGTAGGCCTAATGTATTTAAACTAGTGTGAACCACATACATGATTAGGATGGTGTATGTAGGTAGGGGAAATGGGGGCCCACTAAAACATTTTGCCGAGGGCCCAGAAAGCTGCCAGTCCGGCACTGCAAACACACCCCACAACCACAGATCATTCATACTATCAAACACATCCCACAACCACAGATCATTCATACTATCAAACACATCCCACAACCACAGATCATTCATACTATCAAACACATCCCACAACCACAGATCATTCATACTATCAAACACATCCCACAACCACAGATCATTCATACTATCAAACACATCCCACAACCACAGATCATTCATACTATCAAACACATCCCACAACCACCATCATTCATACTATCAATCACATCCCACAACCACAGATCATTCATACTATCAAACACATCCCATGACTAAAGACGCCGCCTACCCCCATCCCCACACGTCCCTCGGAAGCACCCGTTTGTCCTCCATACCCAAAGCGGGAGGATTCTGATATTATCAGGGAGCATATTCCATAAACGGCAAGCGGAGACAGATCTATTATATAATGTGGTACAATGTACTGGGGCTCATAGAAGAAGCGCTCCCTGACGAGTATTGAAGTTGTTTATTTCGGACATGAACTTGAAACACTCGGACAGGTAACGTGCTATCTTTAAATGAAGCAAATTAAAAAGAAGAAGAATATGATATTCACCTAGCTGCTTTAATTTAAAAACTGACAGTTGTGTAAAAAATGGAGTAACATGATCCTGACGATGAAGTTTAAAAATAAACTTGATGCAGTAGCTTTGAGCAAGCTGGAGCTTGTCCGAGAGCTTAACAGTCATGTAATTGATCACAGTCTCACAATAGTTCAAATATGGAAAAACAAGAGTTTAACCAGCATCACTTTTACAGTGAACGTTAAGCAGGAAGCATACTGCTTCAGGCTATGAATACCAGCATATATTCTGTTGCAAGTCATTGTAACTTGATCACTCCAAGTTAAAGTTTTGTTGATGTTAAGTCCAAGATTTTTAACTTTGTCACAGTATTCAAGTATTGAGTTATTAAATTTTAACTTAAGATAAGTATTGATATCAATGTTGGTAAACTGTCTCGAATGGGCAAAATAGCTTGTGTCTTTTCGACATAAGTTTGAGTCCATGGCGTTTAGCCTAGGAAGAAATGGCTTCAATGCCACGATTCATAAGAAAAACAAATAGGTCAACTTCAGTAATAGGAAAATGCATATATTTGTAGATCATAGGCGTATAAGTGATATTTTCTATGCTTTATTACATTAGTTACGTCATCAATATGTAGAGAAAACATTAAAGGGCCCAAAACCGATCCCTGAGGAACTCCTCATGAGATAAATTTTCAATCAGACTCACCATCCCCAGTCCTTACACACTGCCACCGATTAGATAAATAGGATTCAAACCAATCAACACAATTGTCAGAAAATCTATATTGTTTTAGCTTTATGAGAAGAAGAGGGTGGTAAACATAGTCAAAGGCTTTAGAAAAGTCAAATTAAGTTAAAATTGTAATTTGTTTGGTATCCATTGCATAACGGATGTCATCAGTTATTTTAAGAAGAGCGGTAGTAGTGGAACGAAAGCCTGACTGATACTGAGAAATAAGATGGTTCTTGGGAAGATAATCATAATATTGCTTATGAACTATCCGTTCAAGACATTTGGACAGAGCCAGAAGTATAATGATAGGTCTAAATCAGATGGTGATTAGGTATTGGATAATTTCTGCAAAGGGCGAACAATGGCTGATTTCCATGTAGTGGGAAATATACGGGAAGTTAGAGAAAAATTAAAGATACCAGTGATTACAGGTATTACTGCTGGTAACATTTTCTTTCAATAACTTATTTGAACATTGTCAACCCCAACTGCATTACTTTTAGTGGCCATAATAGCTTTTAACACATCACTCTCAGTTACTAGAGAAAACAAGAATTGTTGTCGAGGAATTGTAGTGAGTGTGGAGGACAAATCATTGACTAAATCCCGAGCTTCGGACTGGTCTATAGGAATATTTATAAAGAAGTCATTAAGATTAATTTGAATAATTAATAATTAATTGAAGTTTCAGAATTAGATTTACCCAAACCAAGTTACTTGACTTTGGCCCAGAGTGATTTCGTTGATTTGCTATTATTAGATAAAGAACGATAGTAATAACGAATTTTAGCATTACGGATCTGCTGTTGGGTCTGGTTTCGAAGTTTTTTATAAGCTGTCCAGTCAGCAGGAGATTTAGACTTCTTTGCCTTACGAAAAGATGCATCACGTTGTTTTTGCATTCTATGAATATCATCAGTGATCCAGCAGGTGCTCTGGTGATTCTTATATCACCAAGAAGAAAAGAGGAGCATGTATCTCCAGAAATATATTGAAGAGAAAATTGAATGGTTGAAAAATTGAAGATTCGGATATGGTTAGGAACAAATTATCAGCATACAAAATATTTTAACTGATCTTCTGTTTTTGATTTGGTTTATGTACTGTAGTTATACTGTATAGAAAAATTCCATCCTGTATTAGTTTAAATTCTACTTTTACCTTAACCATATAAAAGTTTGGTTTTAGCGGATTTTACCTGATTTGTATGTTTTAACCTAATTCAATGTCAGTTAACATTCAATTCATGTTCAATTGGCCTAATTAATTGTGAAAATAAAATATATGTCTTGAAACCACAAATCTGGTGTCTATTAATTAATTTATTTCAACGGCAAACAGCCAATATGCATATATAATACAAAGTATAATACAAGATAACAAAAGCAACATTTAAAAAATCCATAATACAAGGATAACAAGACTGTGAAGATGCTAGTAACTAACAAAGACATACAACAGCATGAGCGTAATAACAACAACAATAATAAATTAAAAAATAATGGACAACACCTAAAACCCGAACAGTAAATACAGTAGTAGGATATTTTCAAGAAGAGTGCTACCAAAAACGAAGGTAACTGGTTTACACTGTAGTCTGTAATAGATAAACTATATAGCATTACAACTAGAGACCAAACCGTTCAACTGCTCACTCATTAACACAAAATAACATTGTAATAAAATCATATAACATTAATTCAATCATATAAATAATTTAACAAAAAAAAAAAAAGAATTAATAAATATAACAACATAGAATATACAAATTTTTGGTTTCCTCCATTTATTTACTCTATGATATCGGAATAATATGTGCACGCCTTCGGACCTTCATGAGGCTGTCACCAAAGATATTTCACTCAGAGGCGATGTCAGGTTTCTGAGCCTGACGAATCTAGCCCAGGGACTGTAGTAGTCGAAATGGTCGCATGATGCTTCCTACTTAGCAGATCACAACTCCTGGTATTTGTCGGAACCCTAATGGCGATTTCAACTAGAAGATCGGGGCATTGCACTTTGCCTTGAATAATCTTCATAATAAAGAGAACATCAGCGACGTCATGTCGGAGGGCGAGGGATGGCAGATAACATCAACAGGTACCTCCATATAGGCATAACCCAACCGGACTCCAACCAAGCGACGCTGTAAAGCTTCCAATCTCTCGCTGGAACCAACAGTGTATGGAGACCACACCTGGCAGGCATAATCCACGAGCTGCCTTACAAGGGAGTAATACAGAGAACGAAGAGCAGCCCCAGAGAACTTCGATAAGAAACTCAACTGCAAAAGACGTCAATGTGTCCAGAAAATCCAAGGTCATAATTGAAACGTACGCCAAGGTCCTTTACACTCTGGAGTCTAGGTATTTGGGTACCAGAGATAGAGAATGTATAAACCGCTGTAGATTTAATCTTATGGTATGTAACAAAAGAGCACTTGCTTGGGTTCACTGACATGTTCTTCACACACCACTCCTCTATCGCACATAAGCTATCCTGGATCCTCTGTGAGTCTTCAGGTGAGGAAATTACGGAGAATATCTTTAGGTCATCTGCAAATTGAAGGCGCAGGAGTTAACCTTTCCAGAAGATCGTTCACGAAAGTTAACTTTATACTGTTTTATTTTATTACTTTTTATGTTTGCACTGATCATTAAAAACATTATAAAAATAGATTAAAACAAAGGATTAAAGGGGCAATTAAACAATTAGTCACACAGAAAAATAAATACAAATAATGTAAATATAGACAGACAACTGATGTAATATTTTGTTATAGATTAAACTTACGTATGTTGTATGAGAAATGACTGCAAAGAAGCAACTAATATTGGATAAAACTGAATATCAATAAAACATAATATGTAATAACACCAAAATAACATTTTGTGTCGGTGGATGGCAAACCACCCACATGTAATTTTCGTAAAGAATATGTGTGCGGCAATTCACCTACCCTGTTCTTTTACCCAGACATTGGACATTTGATTGTCTGGTCCTAAAAGGACCAAGCAACTGTGCTACTGGCTGCAAAATAATTACCTATCTTTTCATTAGGTACATCCACTCTATATCTGTTCCATGTCATATTGATTATTGCACGTTGGAACACGAATTCAATGTTACTTTATTATTGCATGTATTGCTGTTATACATATGCAGAGTTGAATTTATTCTTCAAATTTTGTCTATACTTATGTCGCCATTTAAAGCATATTCAGTTAATCCAACTGTGTGTAATTTGATTAGTTGGCAGTTGTAAATGAAATCTAAGTTTTACAGCTTGTAAAACCATGAATAAAACAAAGTTATTATTTGGTTTCCATAGTTAGCCCCTTTGTTACCTTTCCTTGTTAATAAGCATTTTCTGATGATTAATCAACACCAGTAATTAACAAGACTTCAAATGTCATAAACACTAATATTATATTAGCATGGAACATGCTTTAGTCTTGACCTAACTGTCTGAAAACGTTACGTTACGCGGGAGGGTGACGCGGGAAGGTGACGCGTAACCATGAAAACACAATGACATATCAGTGTTGACTTCAATAATGATTTTATTTGCAAGCGTTCATCAAAGTACATCTTTAGTTTCCATGACAACTCTTGTTTTGTAATTCCTTACATGAAATCTAAAATTCGTTGTTTTCGGAGAAATACATTTGCAGAAATTATTAAAAAGGAGCCACCGGGTAGCAGCCGTGATCTATTACCAAGTAGCAGCCGTGATCTATTACCGGGTAGCATCCGTGATCTATTACCAAGTAGCAGCCAAGAGCTAAAGCATGTTCCATGTTTCTTGAATTTTAGCCGTAGGCTCTAAGCAAAAAGATCCGGGGGTCCAGGGGGCTTGCCCCCTGGTGAGGCCCGCAGGGCCGAGTTTTTTATGTTCACTTTAACATAAGCTCTGCACGTCAAGGTAGTGATGGGAGAATCGAGTTGAGATAAGAATCAAGTGAATTGATTCTAATTGCAGGGACTTATAGCTAGTCTAAGCGGCGCCCTCGGCGAATTCACTTGATTTTGCGCCCTTTCCGGAAGATCTGATGAACAACCCCCCCTGCAAAAAGGGGGTCCGGGGTTCCCACCGGAAATTTTGAAAATGTAGGTGCAAAATTGAAGTGTTTTTAATGAGAGCAGTTTTTACCGTGTCAAAGGATATATTTTAATGCACAGCTTGAGGTATAAAATAGATGAATAAGTTTATCTACAACCTGCATTCATAAAAGGCAATATACTTTATATTTTATTTCATCGTTCTTATTATAACATAGGTTTAAGTTCGTAAGACGCAACAACAAGGCCCAAGCTTTCATTTTTAAACAAACGCGAACTTTTTTTCCGTAACATAGGTATCCTAATTCTGGGATTAATGTATATTTATTTGGATTGCATTGGGACTTTGGAAGAACAACAATGAAAAACAAAGTACAATATGTAATTAAGTTAATTATCATACTATTATATAAAAATCTAAAGGTGTCTGTCTGTCTGTATCGACGCAAAAAATTACTGGACCCATTCAGCTGAAATGGTGCATGGGCATTCTTATGTCTCTGGTTAACACATAGGCCTATCTTTATTTTGAAATTCCATTAGAGAACCGCCCCAGGGGCTCTCAAGGCCCCTACAGATACAACAATCGAACAATCCATCGCACAGAGCAAAATTCCGATATCTGTACGACGATCGCATAGTGTAGAGGGAATTTTAGAGCTAACACAGACGACAGTTCGATTCATTGAAGTCGAATTAACATGTCAATATTTTCATGTGACATCTGCACTAAATCGTAGTCTGCTCCCTACCGCCTTGCGGCTCCGCCGATATTTACAAGTGTGACTGGGGTTCTTTTTATTGTGTATTGTTTACTTAATTAAGTGAAACATAAAAAAACCGCGTCTGTGTTACTTTCAAATCCAGATTTTGTGGAGCCAACGAATGATACAAGTTCTACAGAAATTGAAGTGAATGGAGGACATAGAATGTCAGATGAAGTGAATGGAGAACATAGAAAGTCAGGAACTGTTTTGATATTGGAATTCATATAATGTTACAAAGAAGAACCAACATTATGGAAAAAATATAACGATTATTCTAATAGAGATAAGCGATCGACGGCAAATAAAATAATAGTTTGTTGATACAAAAAAAGGCAACGTTAGAAGATGTTAAAAAGAAAATCGCCAAATTGCGGACCAGTTTAGAAAAGAGTTCTCAATCACGACACAAAATCGAGGTTCAGGAGTACAAAAGTAGTACGGAGTTGTTCATGTTTTAGACACTGAATTATTTTTAATTAAATATTTAGTAACATTAATTATTTTTAGATATTGAAAATTGGACTGGTTTTAACAATATTCAAGTATAAAAAATAATTAAAAATTTTTAAAAGTTAAATTAGATAAGTCAATATTTAAAATCCAACTACAATAATTACAGAGTTCCTAAACTACAGGTTACAATAAGGATTACAACATTACCAAGTAATTTATTTTACTACCTATAGAAGCCAAGAAAACTTTGCTTTATGAAATTGAGAAGACATGTTTTACTTCAAAATTTAAAATTCTTAAATTTATAAAACTTATAAATTCATATGATTTCATTTGAATGGGCGTTTGTAACCTTGGCCTTCATTAGAATTAATTTAGTTAACACCAATCGGCTGTCTAGAACATACATAGAGGTAAAAAAATATAAAACGTATGACTTAGAGAAATATTAGTATGTTATTAATTAAAATTGCACAATATTGTCAATTAATATAAAAACGTGAGACATACTTTTCCTTAATGCCTTTTATTAAAACAACCAAGACATAATGTTGGTTTTTCTATTGTCTAGGGGCGGTATGAGTGCAGAGCCTCGTGGGCCTCTACAGGACAGACGTAATATATTATTATAAACAAGCCAATGTTAGCCTCTAGAGGCCCATGGTACAAAAAAAATGAAAAAACAACAACAAATTTCTATTTTAATTTTTTAAATTATTTTATGTTTTGTAACTCATCAAAATACAAACTTTTCAAACAAAAATATAAAAATCAGTTTTTTGAGGTAACACTTTTAAAATGCACATGTGAAGTAAAAAGATGTGGCACTCGGCGTGAACGTGTTAAAGACTGTTAAGGATCATCTAATATTGTCTACAGATTTAATTTCTAAAACACATCATTATATAAAATAGAATTCACTTAGATTTTTAGGTTATCTTTTTGGGCCTTGTAATGGTATGATCCACAAAATGACATGAAAATAATATTTTATTTTCAAATTCAGAGTAGGAATATTAATGTAATGGACAAGATTTTTAAAAGATGTTTCTTTGTGAAATAAAGTAATCTTAAGTTTCGCTTTATAGTACTGTAATTATATACCTGAAAGAGCCCCATTCCTAAAGCAGAAATTATGAGAAGCCATTTCATACCAAATCTCTTGACAAGAGGGGCTGCAATACCAGCAGACAGAATAAGTATGACAGCAATAATAATTGAGCTGACTGATGGTGATATATCAGACCCTGTCATACGGAAGATACTCTCTGCATAGAACAAGACTACGTTGATTCCGCTGAGCTGCTGACCTGCTACTAGCCCACTTGACAGCAGCAGAGCTTTACGATTACCAAGTGTTGAGAAAAGATCCATTATGGTGCCAGATTCTTGGTGTAACGCATCCACTGACATCTGTAATATATTGTGATTATAACAGAGATAGTTCCTCAGGAAAATGTTAATATACCAATACTAACAGTTTAATTTTCTTTGATTAGAAACAAATGTCATTAATTATATTTCAGTAATATTTTTACTTGAAGAATTTATGCTAGATATTTTTTTAATTAATAAACAGTAGCTGACAAAAACCAATTCGATATATATATTCTGAATAAAATGGCAGTGTGTTTTCTATACACAATCCTAACATTGAATTCTCACAAATTGCCATAAGGCATCCTGCCAATACTCACAATCCAGCTCAGTATTCTTGCATGCAGCTCTTTCATTTTATCCAAACCCCAAAGAGTTTATTTTATGCTAACATTTATTTAGATGTTCCCATAGAGAAAATATTGTTGTGTGATGGTCAATCTTTCAACCTATATGAGCCCGCCCCGCTTGACATTCATTTTCTGTACTTTGATTCAGTTGTATTTTTCAAATGTTGTGTGTTTAACTGTTGTTTTAAAGTTATTTGTTGGTGTTTGACTGTTCGTCATTGTTAAATTTGATGGAGATTTACAACGCTTCAACTGCTTTAAAAAATAAACACGTTTCTAACTCCTGTTGTCTTCAGATGTTATGTACTACTTTATCCTACATTTAAAATGTATCCTCCCCTCTTAATTAACTCATATCAATTTAAGACAACCCTTAAACAACAATAGATTATAAATTAGGATAAACAATAGGGTATGAATGGGTCTGAAGAGAAAATGTTATGAGTAAAATTTATTCTTGTTTTCTTGGCACAACCTCAATTCGCCTACAGAATTTAACCACTATTAACTTTTAAAATTGATTCCCACCATTTTGCTCCTAAAGCTCTCAAGATTTAAAACGAACATAGCAATCATATTACAAATGTTCTGCTCATGAAAAAAAACTTTGCAGTTTATAGTTATCCACTTCACATGTCTTACCTTCATAATGTGCAATTCTTTTCTAACGTCCTCAACAGATGCACCTTTTCTCAGCCAGGATAGGCTCTTATAGGCTTCAGATTCTCTGCCCTTTTGCAGCAAGAAGTATGGTGTCTCTGGCATGAACGCAGGGAATATAACAAGGAAGATGAGAGGAGAAATCATAGAGACCAAGATTAAAACAGAATATGAGACATAAGGACCTACTAAGTACTCTACTAAGAAGCCCGAGCACAAAAAAAATGCCAGCATTGAACCAAGAGCTCCTCGAACCTCATCCTGAAAAACAACAAATTTATTAACTTAAATTAAGTGGTACATTAAATTTCTGGTGGAAATCTACAAATTATCAATTATAAAATATAGTATAATATTTGAGGGTGGGCCGAAAAATAAGGTTTATTTTATTTTTTAATGCTATACCGTGGAAAACTTGCCTTTGGAGTGCCTAAATGAAATCCAATAAGATAAAAAATATTCATTTAAAACCCAGCTAGCGCAAAAAACTTCAATTTTCAATTTATTTGCAAAAACTTTGCTATTTTGACGTAATTTTAGAACTGTTTGTTTGTCCAGTGATTAAAGCACTATAGTGAACAAACTGTTAGGAAAGAACTATTAATCACTTTTAAATATCAAATACCAGCAGGATACATCGTGTGTAGAAGCGCAACAGGCTTAACATTTTCATATTAAATAGGATTTTGGCTCCCAGTCTGATGAGTAGTCCAACACTTCAGAAATAACTTTTTACGTTTTTTTTTTAATTTAAATTCTTTTTAGAGAAACATGAATAAAACCAATAAATATACACACAAACATCTCATATAATTAACTTAAAATACTAAATACACAACATTTCTTCACAAATTAATATTTTTAATCGCTAGGCATCTTGAACTGTCCTTTGCTGAATAAGCTAAGCATTAAAGCTCTTAAGAGGAGTGTACTTTGAATAAACCGTCTCGGTTCTGGGGGCCGACAACCTTTTGAGATGCCTCCGTGACCAGATTGACGCAGCGCTAAACCGTTTGAGTGTGATAAGAAAATTTGTTTAAGTTCCATTCCTCTGCTGTTTGACAACATTATATTTGGAACCAGATTTCATCATCAGTAACTTGTCTTAGCAATGGTGGTGGTGATAGTATAGTGGTGGTCCAATAAATTATTTGGGTATAGTCTTCGGCTTCAAAGTTAAGCTTTGGTGGTTGAAATTATCTAATTTTGTCGGATATTGGTGCTGATTTTATAATCCTTCAAAACCCGTGTTGTCTGATATAAAGTCTTTCATCAGCTATCATACAAAGCAACAAGTTTTCTAGATGTCCAAAAAAAAGTGTTTTGTCGATGACTGGGTTGATAACTTGAATGAGATCGTCTCGTACAAATTTTGGTGATTTTATAACCTGAAATACATGGGTGGGACCATCAGTAAAGTATTTACATTTCTTAATGCCAAACCAAATATGTATTTATGACTTGAGAAGAAACGATACCAAATCATCAGTAGGGGTTTGAACACTAAGGTGATATTAGAAGGTTAATATTAGAATTCTGTTCGCTCGTCAACCAACGCAAGTGTGAAAGAGAGCTTGGTTCACGAACAGAACATTCCTCAGAGCATTTTTCTGGGTTAACGCAAGAACTTGCATCCATCAAGTACCGTTGATCTTTTCTTAAAATACTTTTATAAACCTCTGAAATCGTGCACTCGATAATTTCTAAATGTATTATCAAGAGTTTTTCACTTAGCTGGATACCGATCACTCCGACGTTGGGTCAATTTTTCTTGCGTATAGAGCTTGGAACAAATGTTAAAACGGTAGTTCAGCGAAATGCAATAGATAAACCTCCCATTGTACGTGTTCTTCGATTGAGAGGATAACACCACTATTCCATCCAGTATTTATGAAAGTGTACACAGACAATCACATCTAGTTCATGTAATGAGATTTCCTTATCAGTTAAAAATGAATGATACTGTCAGCAGATCAGTTTAGAAGATCCACTTGAAGGCGAAACATGACCAGCATACTGGTTCTCTTATGGTCGAGTAATACTCCTCCTGTCCTTGTCATTGTCCTTCGACATAGTGTTCAACTCCCTAATTTGATTTTGTAAAATTATTATTTGTAATTAATTATACGAGATGTTTGTGAGTATATGTATTCATATTTCCCTAAAACGCATATAAATACATAAAACAAAACTAAAAAGTTATTTCTGAAGTGTTGCACTACCCATCAGACTGGGAGTCAAATTCTAATTAATGATGATAATTGTTAAGCCTATTGCGCTTCTACATACGATGTATCCTGCTGGTATTTGATATTTAAAAGTGATTAATATTTCTTTCCTAACAGTTTGTTCACTATAGTGCTTTAATCACTGAACAAACAGTTCTAAAATTACATCAAAATAGCAAAGTTTTGCAAAAAATTGAAGTGCTTTGCGCTAGCACAACACAACAAAAGGGTTTTAAATTAATATTTTGTTATCTTATTGGATTCTCTCTCTCCCTCCCTCCCCCCTCTCTTTCTCCCTCTCTCTCCTTCCCCTCCCCCTCTCTCCCCCCTCTCTCCCACCCTCTCTCTCCACTCTCTCCCTCTCCCGATATGGTTCTAAAATTAGATTTATTTAAATAAGTTTAAAAAATATATTTGAAATGAACAACCCAAAGTGATTGGTTGGATATGAAAAACTTGTCCAATCAAGTATGATTGTAAAGTACAAAGTCAGCTTAAAGTCTTTAAATGTTTGGATTGTTTACATTCAGGAATAAATACTTCATTATTATAACTTATAAAAAAATTAAGACATCAAAATATACACAAACGGTTTATCAATGTGAACTAGTTCATTTTACTGGTATTTTTCAGCAAACAGAGAACTCTACAAGAATCCTAAACCTAGTGTTCCTAAGAGGATTCTTGTTTATTTATATGTTATTAATAATGGATATAATCTCTCCTAACCTCAGCGATTTCTGCGATGTACATTGGAACAGCTGTGTAAATGATGCCACCACCTGCACCAGCCAATATCCGTGCTATGTACATGAGGACCACGGAGCGTGCCACAAGCAACATCGCCCAGCTGGCCATAATGCACACAACAGACAGTGTGATGGACCACTTCCGGCCCACACGGTTCACTAATGACCCAGCTACAAATGGACCAAAGATTGCTCCAAATGCAATCAATGAGCCAATCCATGCTGATTGTTCTTTGTCAATATGTATGATGTTGTTTGGTTCCATTAGTTTTGGGAGTGTTGGTGAAGTCCATGTAAAACAGTTACCAATTGAGAACGAGGCAATGTTTGCTGTAAAAAAATACAGAGTTCTTATTATTAACTACACTTTTGATATAATTGTGAAGCAAAGAAACTTACCTATTTAAAAACAGAGAATTGAGGGAAAGTGTAAACTTACAATTAAGTAATAATATTAGTATCTTGGCATGATTGATCACACAAATATAATGGTTCTGCTGGCTCATATTTAATTTTTTGGAACCCAAATATTTGGATATGATTTTTAACTGTAAAATTCAACACCAAAATTTGTTATATTTACTTTTACTAGTTAGTTGTTCATAGTACTAAAAACCCTTGTAAACCTTTGAAGTTTACTTAAATAAAACATTAGATGGCACAAGATCATAATTATAAATATTTATAATTAAATTTGAATAAAACAAAAAATATAACAGTAAGAATGAGAAAGAGGTTTAATTACAACAGGAAATACGGTACAGGAAGTGAATAGGGTAAAATTTGAGTAGGACATCCTGAGAGTATTAACTCATAAAGCAAGGGATCGGATGTCAAGGAAGTAGGGTCAGCACTGTACACATGATAATCAGAATAAGAAAATTTAAACCCACCATATATTAGGCCGATGAATGCTAATGCGGCGGAGAATCAGCAGAAACCCTGGGAAGGAGACGGTCCTGCCCATCAAGAAACGAACGGGCCTATAGGATGATCCGTAAAAGGACCATCTATAGTAATTGTTTTCTGAATTAGAGGCGTGTCCAGTGAGTGGCAGGTGGGATGAGATACTAGGGAAAGAGTTGGGAAGAAAAGGGAAGTCTGAGGAGAAATGTGGAAGTGATAGGACTTAGGGAAATAGAAATGTGGAAATAGACCAAAAGGGAGGAGGACCAGCACTTGGTGATTCAACTACCTAAGCTTCGTCGACTCGCTCTGCAGCGCAATCTCGGGACGAGCTAGGAGGAGGACTTGGCGTCACGGTCCAACCCTTTGAGAGATCGACCCCCCGGAGGACTTCAAGAGCGGCCAACCTGGACTAGCTGCCTATCCTGAGGGCTAGAGAAGCCATCTCAAGGGACTGCGAGCGACTCCACCTAACCCCAAGGGACTGCGAGTGGTTCCAGACTCGGACAGCCCACCTGACCCTGAGGGACGAGCGGAAGCCGAATCCACTACGGCCCGTTGATACCCCATACCTGCAGGAGACATACAGTTCCAGGTGTATGTCAAAATTTGTTTAACACCTCCAGGGTTTAAGGGGTATGAAAATATAAATTGGTAGACGAAAAGAAATTTAACCTACACCAAAGCGTAAGCCGACGGGCTGTACATTACTCATATAGGGAACTAATATTAATCGTAATTTAAATAATAAAAATATAATTCACTGATTGAGGGAATTGAATATTGTATAATTTAATGTGTTGAGATTGTTAATTTAATTTGTAAATATTTAAATACGTGAATCCATTTAATTGATCATAGTCCGTATAAGTGTTTGTTCTGAGTTGATATTGATATATAGTATAGTTGGATATATTAACCGTTAATGTTGGATAATTTGTGGGAAGAATAAAATAATAGTATCTAGAGCCATTTGAACATATTTAACTTGTCTCTTGAAGGTATTTGTAAAATAATATACCTTAAATTGTAGGATAAATTGGTTAGGACGTCATAGTTGGTAAAGTCGGTATATTATTGTTTGATTGTTAATTTTGATTGGAATTGATTGATTGATTATTTCTTGAGTATGCTTGTTATTAATGTATAATTTTCACTTGTTAGTATATAATAATACTTGTTTGGTTTGGATTCTTAATGTGACGTTTATATCACTATTTAGAGGATTGTGATTTAATAGTATATGAGTTTGTTGACACTTGTTGTAAAATAATATTTCTTGAATTTATTGGTTTACCGGACTGTATATTGAAGCCAATGTTCATAGTACTTTGATTGAAGATTTCTAAAACGAATAATTTGTATTGTTTATTATTGGATGAGAAGAGTATATTAAAGGAGGTGTATAGTTGTAAAATAGAATAAGATAATTGTAATATTTTGAAAGGGATTGTTAAGGTGATATACTGTAATAATAAATTTGGGTTGTATTTTCACCAGTGTCAAAAGTTATTCCAGGTCCTGGTTTCCTACACTAGCTAAGCGAGTTATTAAGGTTAAACTATTTTTTCATTACTTGTAGAATAATCATTTTTATTAACATTTTATTAAAAACTTTGAGTTTTGGCGGAAGTAAAGGTCTTATTTAGTGGTTGTTTTTCAAGAGTTTTACAACCTGTACTACATCCAGTGCCGGATTTACCATTAGGCCGCGGCCTAGGGCCGCAAGCAAAGGGGGCCACTATGTTTTGTACAAAAAATTTTTAGAAAAAAAAAATTGAATTTTATAAATTTAATAATTACTGCTATTGTATATCGAATATGTCATTTTGTAAACAAACAATACAATCTAATTAAAATAACCATTGTAAATGTAAAAAATAAATATCAACGCTTGCCAGGATATAGGAGGCTACAGAATGCAGGTGGACTCTGCACTGGCCTGTAGAACGATTTATAGATTTCATTAAACTTCAAGATTACATTGGAGCATACATGATGGAAGTTATTTTAAATACCCTGTAAGAGTTAGATATTCCTATATGAGACATGAGAGGCCATTCTTATGATAATGCCTCGAATATGCCAGGCAAATAGAAAGGTTTACAAGCTCTAATAAAAGAACAAAACAATTTAGCTTAGTACTGCCATGCTCTGCTCATTAGTTGGATCTAGTAGGCACATATGCGGCTGATTGTTGTTTGGCAGTAACAAAACTATTCATGTTTATTCAAGAATTTTACGTTTTCATGAGTGCATCTACTTCAAGATGGGCTGTGCTGGAAAACATTCTCAAAATAGCAATTGCGGAAAGAAACACCTTCCATAAAGAGTGAACGTACAAGATGGGCTGCCAAACGGCATCCTGTAAAAACTCTTATACTCAACACTCAACTACTGGAGCTACTACGATGCATTAAAAAAAATAACAGACGATACAAGGGAAACAAATGTGAGCCGAGCTGAAGCTAATGGAATCAGTAAACAATTTTTTAAGTTAGGGAATGCGATTTTACTAAATATGTGGTAGGCCTACTATATTTTACAACGTTTTGACAAGAGTAGCAAAACATTGCAAAACACTGCTGCAGACTTGAATGTGACTTGCAACATATACAAATCTCTAAAGGAGTACGTATTGAGGCTGAGAGACAACTTTGATTTCTACGAAAAAAGAGGAAAAGTGTTTCTAAAAATGAAGAAATTCTAAACATGAA
>JAQJVL010004798.1:0-41144 GCA_035578905.1 Stictocephala bisonia
CCCACCCACCCCCCATACTCATACAATGGGACAATATGCACAAACTGTGAACATATATGCACAGCTTGATGCTTTTCCTTTACCAAAAATTGAAGATATAGTTAATGAGGTTTCAAAGTTTACAGTACGATAGACTTATATCAAGTGCCTATATAATTCACAGCTTTTGACACTGATGGTTGATTATTCCACTTTCTACGTATGCCTTTTGGAGTTGGCATTCTAACGTGTAATTGATGAAATAAGTACTGTACTCTAGAGAAACTACAAGAGACAAAGACATATCGACCATAGGGGATGATGATGATTCTGATCATGAACATAAAATTAATGCTTTCCTAAAAAGTAAATTTAGACTATCAACACTGAGAAGAACAAGCTTAGGAAAACAGAGATTAAATTAACTGGATAAAACATATTTTATACTGTAGATCAATAAAGCCCAACCCTGACAGACTCAAACCTTTAAATGAGTTTTCTCTTCCAAATGCCTTTAAATCTCTTCAACATGTGATGTATATGCTTGCCCATTATGCTCATATATATTATACATATACAGATATTTAGAACTAAGTTAATGTACAAAATATTTTTCACTACACTACTATGAGTTCAGCTGTTTTCGTTATGTGTTTACAACCTGCGAAACATCATATTCTCAACAGCTGTCTATTGTTTACTACCAAAAGTAACATTGTTTACAACAGAAAATTTTCCACAGTCAACAACTTCTGTTTTTATTCCGTAGTGTAGTGAAAAGTATCGTTCAAAACTCGAGTGAAAGTGTTTTGTATATTCTCGACCATTTGAAGTGCTCGACAAGTCTCGCACTTCAAACAAATGGTCTCGAACATGCAAAACCCCACTTTTCACTCTTGTTATGAAATATACTATTTCATTGCTGAAAAACAAACAATCGTAATAAAGTTCACAGACTGTGGTACTACCAAAGCTACAATTTCTGAATAACGATTACATTACAATGGTCCTCAGTTTATTAGAGCTTTTTATAAGAACAATTCAACAATGAATTTCGTTATGAATTACACACACCCTTGCAGTTATGTCATGCAAACATACATTTGTGCTAGTATTTAATAGTTTCCTTGATGGCAAACTTTCCTTTATTTTACCTTTGACATGCTTCATCAAATGTCTTTAACAAATTATTTTGCCAGTATTATTTGCTTATTTTATGTGGTAACTGCCATAGCTGGAGATCACAAAATCGTGACAGTCTAGCTACCAGATTTGTTGCTCGTTTAGAACTACCCAGGATTACAGCTTTAAAGATGTGCTGTGAACGCAAACAACACCACCACTTTTGGACTTTTTCCCAAATATATGTCATAACGTTCATATTATTTAAACTAATAAATGTTAGCTGATAATAAGCCACACACTATATCTGGAAAAAACAAAATTGTCATAGGATACATTAATTATTTGAATTTAATTTCTCTGAATTATTTTTATTGCTACTAAAAAATTGTAACTTATATCTAATATTAACGTTTTTAAGATCTTCCTGTAATTTGGTGATTTTTAAAATTTGGACCCCTAAAGCAAAATCAAACTCATTCAATTATCTCTAGATTTTTAATTTCTGATTTATTTTTAGTTTGTTTTTTAGAAGTATAACAACAGACATTCTATACAGCAAGTCTATAGTTGGTTATAACTAACACAAAGTGGGCAATTGAACAAAATTATACCAAATGTAATATATACTTGGTACCAAAACTAATTAAAATATATGAATATATAAAGTATATATTTTTTTAATTTTTGTATTTTTAATGTATATATAATTTTTATATGTATATAAATATACATTACTATAAAATATATTTGGATCTTAAATTATAAAATCATCTACTTTGTGGTACTTTATCACAAATAGCAATTTCAATCATAATATGGCAAGTTAATAAGGTTAATGAGAGGCTGACTGTGATTGACCTGTGAGGATGGGGTGGGGGGGGGGCTCATAATATCATCTGGAGATAGACTAAACCATATTAATGGCACTCAGACATTCAATGTGTATTTTTGCATCATCGACTAGAGTGTTTTCATGAACATCACTGGTCTTTCATCAACATTAAGGTTTTGAGATTTTTTTACTGTAATTTATTAATAGGCTGTTTAAATGTCCACCAAGACCATAGAGTGTTCTACTTAAAATGCTATAACAACGAGACTTTGATACTTTCAATATATTACTTATTACAGGTGACTTCTCATGATTCTTCAATTTTATGATAAAAGATAGTAACGTTGTCAGTAACAACTTTTTGGTGCTTAAGATATTCAGTGCTTGAACTGAAACTCTTATCTTAGGAAACTCTTGTTGATCTTTGCATTGCCCATTGAGAGTTTTATATCCTCATCAAAAAATTAATAATAATATAATATATAATAATATAATATAGCAGTATCCTGTCAGATATTGCTACAAGATACTGCTATATTATATTATTAACTAGATTTTGTAACTTCTAGAATTTTTCGAAAAGAACATAAATCACGCAGAGCACTCTTACATAAACCAATTTTCCCATACACACTTCTTTGTCTCTCTGTTGAAGTATGCTTATATCTAATTCTGGTTTGAGAAGAATTAGATATAAAGAATAATCTCTTGGAAAATCTGAAGCTTATACTGTAAGCTGTAAACCCCTCACTTAGGGGTATATAATTATATTTAATATTACTTGCGAAAAGACAAAAGATACCAATCTTTAAGTATTATTAACAATATTGATTTCGTTTTAAAAATAATTAAACAATTTTTTTTATAAAATATATTTTAACAGTTAGTTGTTGGTACAACAATTTAAATACGGAAATTGTATATAGGTAAGTTTTAGAGTTTTTAAATTTTAAAATCAACAGTACTTAAAAAACCATTTACAATTTCTTTTATTTGAATTTGTGTACAAACAAATGTTACAGTTCAATTTTTATAATGGTAGACTCGGGCTCCAGAAGTGGTGGTAGGCGAGGAAGAGAATCATTGTAATCCAAATTTGGTCACTTGATGTAGGAATGACTCATTGGACTGCATTCATTAGTTTAAGTCAGTAGTGTACGGCCGAGTCTACAGCTATAAAAATTCCACTGTAAAATATCTATACTACAAAAATGTTTTATTTTTAAGTAGTTTTAAAACCTCGATTTAGCTATAACTGATGATGATCTTACAAGATCTAAATTGATTTGTTAATAAATTATTAAAGATTGGTAGGCCTAAATGTTGTCTTTTAAAAATAATCTCTCTCTTTTTCTCTATATACATACACACACATATATTGCATTGCAACAAATGTCCACTAGTATTCTTACTATAGATTTGTTTTTTGTTTTTTTTTCATCATATCGATAAAGCAATTATGTTCTATTGAGATTTCTTTCTGTCGTAGATTTATTTGGCACATGTCCTTTGATGCGTACTTCACAGTCATTGAACTTACATTCTCACCTATAGAACTTAAGATACAATACATAATCTGAAGGTTCTGTTTGTTTCACAGATGGTTTACGTCTAAGCACGACTTTTTCTTGAAGCAAGGTATCAACGGACCACCTCCGTCAGTACCCACTGGCACCTGGAAAAATGCCTCTAAAATTGTAAGTTACTATCACTGAACTTAAGTTTTCACAATAATTTTAACTCTTTAAAAGAACTGATCACTACTTACTCTTTTTATATTTTCTACTATGTTTTTAAAATAAAACAGCAAAATTTATCCAACTTAACACACTTTCTTATCTCAGAGTATGTATTAGGCTGTATGACATATCCCCCTTAATTGTATCATAAATTCATATACCAATTTTGCAATTTAGTGTTTAAGACATGTTTTCAGTAATTGAAACTAAACACTTCCTATTTTCTTATTAGTTCGATCCCAATCAGAGTCATAATACATTTTGAGAAGGATCAGCTGATAACCACCAGCTGTTCATTTGTCATTGGGCTATTAATTAATGACACTTTCTAAGGAATAGTCGGCCTTAGTTTGTAACAATGACTACATTCACTCATCTACACTCATCACACCCATTCGAAATACATATTCGCCCATATCTTGACGATTGGCGTCTTATGAATAAATAATAAAAAAAAAATAATAATAATTGCAGAAAGAATTTTATTGTCCTCTACACATTTTCTTAAGAAATGTACATGAAATTTTGGCCTATTATGGATCTTGGTGATCATTAAAAATTTTCTCATTTTATCATGATTCTAATCATTATAATTTGGTTGATCAGGGGATCAAGATTTCTAGTAACAGGAAGCGTTTTCTACACTCGGCATCTAAATATAACAAAAACAAAGATTGTTTTAAATGTGTTAAAATGTATAGAATGATTTTTAAGAATGTAGGCTAGTTTCAAATGTGAAAATTGGCTTAAAACTCATATATTATGAAATCTGGAAATAAATCTAAGGCAGCCTGATAAATTGTGAATAAGGAGTTTGAGAAAAGTTTTACAATCAATTGCTTCCGTAATTGATATTAATAATCACAGAAGAAAAATAAGATACAGAGGCCTCTTTCTTATGGCCACAGCAAACGCCTCAGCAGCCGTTATATGAAGATTACAGATAATGGTCATTTTTATACATATATAGTAATAATTACTATGTTTATCCTTGTGGATTTGGGGGAATGAGGTAATGACTGACAAGTTTATAGCCCTGCCAAGGCATGACAAATAAGAGAAATAACTACACAACACATACTTAGCACAAGATTGGATGTGACCTCTTTTTATTTTTACCTGGGTAATAATAAAGAAATTTCAAACCCAACTACTCTGGCTAAAACTTTTAATGGTTTCTTTTCAAATATCCAATCATGAATAAATTTATTACAAGCCTCTTTTGATGGTGCTCATTATTCTTATCAATGTTTTTTCCTTCTTTATTATTTTTTTTTAGTGTAGATTTAAGACTTTGGCAATGCACCTGTTGGATATTCTAATCGTATTTTTGAAATGTTTTTGTGCAAATAAACAATGTCTAATTTCAATGTTATAGTTTTGTTCAGATGAAAATCTTATTTCAAATATATTTCATACTTAGCTTTTTATATTTATTTATACTATAAATTTAATTTTTCTAGCTACAGGATTTGGAAGAGGACTGAAACATTTTGTGATCGTAAAATTCCTATTTTTTATAGACATTTCATTGTGCACAGAAGTTCTTATAATCAATACTATTTTATAGAGTTTGAGAGAATGTTATTGTATATCTTTATAAATGAAAATATTTACTTAGAATATATTCTTTTTAAATTTATTATAAACTGTAATATGGTTTGAGTAAATTAATTTATATTTTTGATAGCTCGTTGGAGAAGAAGACTTAGAGAGAGTAAAAAGATACGGAAAAGTTCATGGGTATGTATGTAACTCTTTTGGTTTATTTAAAAAAATTGTTTATCAATAATTTTGTTTACCAATACTTGATAAATTTACTTTAGTATTTAATCTACTAGTACATATACGCTATGGTTTTTTTTCAATTTTAATTTTATGAAGAAAATAACTTTTCAGAAGTTACTGTATAGTTGAAAATAAATTATATTATGATTAACAGTGTGACAGACTTATATCCAATAGTAACACCTTATAAACATATGATTTCTATATGCTTTCAATAATTTTGAGTACTTAAATTATTCTTGTTAAACATTACATAGATCACGTAGTATCCGACCCATAGTTAATGTCCTGTGAAGTGTGAACAGCACATGCGTAACAGATTTGCCCCTCACCATGCACTGTAACATGTTATTTGTACAGTCACTGCTGCTAGAAGCATGGATCTGTCATTAGAACAAATTATTCCACTTGCCACAGTGTTTACATTGGTTTTACTATTGTGTTGTTTATTCAATTGAGTTGTATTGAAGTATTGCTAATGGTTTAAATGATAAGTTTACCAACATAATTCAATTTGTTTTAACCATAGTTGAAATATTTTACCATTATTGATTTAATATATTTTGTACATTACTGTACCTTGCGGTAATTAATTGTAAAAAAATTTGAGGTTTTCGTTATATAATTAAATTTAAAAATATAAAAATTTGGCCCAATGCTGCTGGAGGGGAACTGTGGTGGGAGAAGTAAACATTCTCTCTCCTCTATACGTAATTTAGTTTGGGACTGGTCATACTTTATCTATTTCTGACAGCTGATAAGTTATTTGGTTGACTGACAGCAACAGTATGAACTTACTGTTATCTATATTTATAAAAGAGGATGTTTGTATATATATATATGTTTGAAGTTTATGCGCTGCCAAACCATCCAACCGATCGCCATGAAACTTTAGGATGTTGTCCTGTATACTCCCAAGATGGTTTCTGTGAAGTTTGATGCAGATCCGTCCACAGGGTTCCGCCCCACAGGCTCCTAAAGATCCCATGTTATTCAAATGGAGATTCTGAATTGTTTACAAAAAACATATGACTGTGTGGTTTAATGTAGTTTCACATGCCATAAGCAGATTGAAGTTCTCACAACGACAGTACTGTATATGTTTTGATTTATTGTAGTTCTACATTTCACCTTGAGAGTGTAGCACACACTACTTTTACTCGATCAGGTGATCTGTATTTGGTGTTAACCTTTTTTCCTCGGTAATTAAAACATGTAGTGAAACGTGAAAATAAAAAATAAATAATTATTTGTTTTGCAGTTTACTTTTTATGACATGCCTCCTAAAAAATCTAATATTGGTAGAAGAAGCAAAAATGCTCGAATTCTTTCAGCTATTAGGTTCTAAATCAAACTCAATATTATGACCGGCGAAGTGGGCGGGTACAGCTAGTTGTTCATAAATTGTAACATTTTTTCAGAAATAAAAATGAAATATGTACTGTCATGCTTTATTATGTCAAAAGTAAGAAATTACACTTTAAAATCAGTTTTAATTAACTTGTCAAGGACAGGGATGGAAGTTATATCAACAACCGGGAAAGAATGTGTAGTAAAACACTTCAAAATACAAGATTGGTTCTTCAAAAAATAAAATGTGTATTATCTTTTGCAAGTACTGTATTCTAAACTAGAAAAAAGCAATAATTGACAATAGACATAATTGTTGGCACTAAGTGCTTCTGATTGGCATTAAGCAAGATATAAAATGTTGTAAGCACTTTTTATAAAAATTTTACAAGTTTAACAGCAAAAATTCACAAAGCGGAATGTCAATATAAAAAAAAAAAAAAAAAAAAAAAACTAATCAGACAGATGTTTTGAAACCAAATTTAGTATATATTATTTCATTTTGAACTAGTTTTCCTGATAGCTAGCTTATAAAATATTATAAATTAACTATTACTTTTCAAAAGTGGAGAGAATTAAATAAAACATTGTCAATTAATCACGCTCCATCTAAAAAATCTTTTACAGTTATTAATCTATCAATTATGTAGTACATTAGTACATATTTAATGAAGTAATTACATTTATCTGCCCTTTACAACTCATAAAAGCAAAAAAACTCACCTAAGGACATGAGATTCTGCAAAAAAAAAAAAACTTTACGCTAGTGAAGGTCAATCAAATAAAAGCTGGATTAGTAGTGAGAAGAGTAAATAGAGGAGATGAGTCCGATACACTTCACAATTTACTGAAAACAACAATCATTTATAATAAAATATGAGATAAGTTCATTTCATTGCACATATTTGATATTGTACATAAACTAACCTTTTCATGACTCTTGTAGAACCCAAATATGGCTACAGATACATGAAACAAACAAACAGACCAACTATGATATCCGGACCTTATAAATGAGAAATAAACCATAAGTAAGGATATGACCACATAATGATCTACAACTGCAATAAGTCTTAAAGCCTGCATTGACAATTGTTGCAGGACTTTTGATGGGCCAACTCCGAACCTTATCATTTCTGAGCCACAGTTAATCAAACAAGTTCTGCAAGACGACTGTTTGAAGTATCGTAGCAGAAGGGTAAGGCAATGTTATTGTTTCTTGTTTAATTTATTTTGACCAGCTTGATTTGGACTATTCAAAAATTGAATTAGAGATAATTGCTGTATTATGCTTACGGACGATAAAGATGACTTAATTATTTGTAGCATTATTATCTATGATGAAAAAGTAATGTTCATTCTGTAGTCTTACATGTTTGAGATTTATAATTAAAAGATCAAACTACATCTCTAGTCTAGGCTGTTTTACAGGAAATGAATCTCTGCTTTTTTTGTCCCTAGTGTAGACAGTTATTTTAAGCTATCTAAAATCGTCCCCAAAGCAAGGTTCCTTCTGTGAGCTCAGAGAGTCCAAATAAACTTTTTTAAATAAACTCCTATGTTCTTTTTAAAAATGTTCTTACCGTACTCAATGTACTCAATAAAACGTATTAATTTTATTTCTAAACATTACTTTTATTTTTAGGCTTTCAAGGTAAAAAACGCAATTTTGCACAAGGGTTTACTAGCAATTGAGGGAGTGGAGGACAAACGTATTAAGCAGTTGAAAGCTTCAGCTTTATCCATTGAGAACGTAAAGAAGGTAAGTTGAAGTAATTAAATTCTCTTGTTGTTTCCACTTATGTAGATTTTTTTTTAAACTTTAGCATGAAAATTTACATTTGTTGGCTAGAAGAAAACTAGAATTCAGATCAGAATGGGATTGTACAAAAAATTTTTCTTCAAAAATTAAATCTTTATTTGAAAATAAGATTATAAAAACATATTGTACTTTTAGATACTTAACCTATCACAAGTACGACAAATACTTTTAATAATTTATTAGAAAAAATTATGAATTATAGTCTCTGTGTTGCTAGGAAAACTTGATCGAGTGATAATTTATTTGGGTTGACCCACCAATGTATTGCCAATTTATATGGGTTGACCCACCAATGTATTGCCAATTTATATGGGTTGACCCACCAATGTATTGCGAATTTATATGGGTTGACCCACCAATGTATTGCCAATTTATATGGGTTCACCCACCAATGTATTGCCAATTTATATGGGTTGACCCACCAATGTATTGCCAATTTATTTGGGTTGACCCACCAATGTATTGCCAATTATAATAAATGATTAGTTCTTGTCACCTCCATACTTAGCTCAGTAATACACCAGAAAATATTTCTGATAACCAATATAATAAAACATTTCAATTGTATACATGTTGGACCAAGTATGTTTCAAATTCCCAACAACGCCAACTGTGTGCAATAAGCCCAAAACTTACACATACACTTCATTAACATTAAAACTTTTTAAAAAGTGTTATTAGTTCCTTGATAAAAACATTGTTACCTGACCAATTCTCTTCTTAATCATTCTAAATGAAGGGATATTTACCTGTTCACTGTTGTTAAGTATATTTTCCTTCTATTATTTGCCAACATAATAACATAAAAACAATTGTTAAGAATTAAATGACAGCAATATATTAGTTTTGGTTTGCCGAAAAACTTAATCCATAAAATGATTTGTTATAATAGTACAGTAAAGGTATGTTCTTCCCTCATCCATCCTGGCAATGAATAATAAAGGTATGTTCTTCCCTCGTCCATCCTGGCAATGAATAATAAAGGTATGTTCTTCCCTCGTCCATCCTGGCAATGAATAATAAAGGTATGTTCTTCCCTCATCCATCCTGGCAATGAATAATAAAGGTATGTTCTTCCCTCGTCCATCCTGGCAATGAATAATAAAGGTATGTTCTTCCCTCGTCCATCCTGGCAATTAATAATATAATAATGTTCTTCCCTCATCCATCCTGGCAATGAATAATAAAGGTATGTTCTTCCCTCATCCATCCTGGCAATGAATAATAAAAATCCAATAGCAGAGATATGTAGAAAGTTAATAAATTTGAATGTTAGTCTAAAGTCAATTTGTTATGACTAGAATTATTATAAATTATAGTTATAATTTGTCATAACTTTAGATGTATGACAATTATAGTGTCGCTCAATGGCTGCCATTGATGTGGACACTACTAGAAATGTCTGTAGGGAACATAACTGAGTATTAGGCTTGTCAGTTAGCTGAAAATCAGACCAACACTACATGTTTGGATTCTACGTAAAGCTGTGGGTCCCTTAGTTGCCCTGGCTATTGGGTTAGTAATAAATAGCTCTATCTGAGGACCAGTCGATCTTGGTTAGTAACAATGACTACATTCACTCATTTACACTCATCACTTTCATTCGCCCATATCTTGATGATTGACAACTTAATAATGAATAGTAAAGTAATTTTTATTCGAATCACTTGGACTGGTTGTAAAGACCAGTATTTTAAGTTCCCATTAATAAAAGAATCCACCTTATAGTATTGGACACCTTTTAGCAAATTCAAAATTGTATTATTAGGGCTATAACCCACTGGAGCAACCATTACCACGACTATGATCAGTCGCTTGCAATCAATTTAGTACTTACTTGCATGTAGCTACAAGCAGGCTCACGGGCAATACTCAACCAACTGAATGCGGCGAACAGCAATTTTGGTTGCGGTCATTGAAACCAAACAATTTGACGTGACCACAGCTAATTTGGAATGGCATAGGACAACATGCACTAATGTGCGACCAGACGCTGTTGATATAGTTTGTGACTGTTCAGTGTTTAGGTTAAGTTTGGTAAAAAAATTAGTGAAGCAGATTTTGACCCTATATGCCATGTTGAAGATTGCCATGTTTTGGGATATGACCACAGAAGAGTACAGTAATAAATGTAACTCTCAAAAGAATGTTGAGAATTTGTCCTCTTGCAGAATGGGATGCACGCAAAACCTTCTTTCTTTTACGTTCAATGTTATTGAAAAAATATAAGCTACAATAGCTATTTCCTCAACGTCCATTGATACTGAACATCCTGAAAAGAAAACTGGATGGGAACTGCTGGTCTTGCGACAAGTCACCGTTTTGGTCGCACTTGACGCAACCAATCATGGTCGTGGATACAGTTTTTGGTGGCTCCAGTGAGTTTGTACCCTTAGACTCTCTGCCAAGCGCTTTAATTTTATATAAAGACTTAAAAACTTCTTCTGTTTTGTTCTTCACTCTAAAAATGTGGTATCACTATTTTTTCTAAATTTAACATTCCATTTAGAATTTATTGTATAATAAAAATAATCCATCTTCAAAAGGTACAAAATTATAAACATTATAAATGTAATCATAAGTAGCAAACAATATTATTTTTCTAAACAAGGACCCAGTGCCTATAATGTGTGACAAACAGCTGCCAGTTTATTTTTCTAAACAAGGACCTAGTGCCTATAATGTTTGACAAACAGCTGCCAGTTTATTTTTCTAAACAAGGACCTAGTGCCTATAATGTTTGACAAACAGCTGCCAGTTTATTTTTCTAAACAAGGACCTAGTGCCTATAATGTTTGACAAACAGCTGCCAGTTTATTTTTAGTTATTATATTGAGTTGATTATTCATCAATTCAAACCAAATGTTAGTTATTTCTAGTCTGCTACATCCAACCAATACACTTTTTCCCATTTTAAATTCCTGAAATCATTGGCAGGACATATCTTTGTGCTGTAATACATTATTTATTGTGCTAACAGATTTTAACAAATCTACAATATTTTAATGTTGCAGTTAGTGCCAAGAATTAACAGGACAGTAGAATCATTGGTTCAGCAAATAACTAAAGAATCCAAGAATGACGCAGGAGTGAACGTATCGAAGTAAGAACATATTTATAAGAATGTTTAATATAAAGGGACAGAATATGTATGTTATAACTTGCACTCAGTGTTTCAACAGTATGTAAGTAAATCATGTTGTTGAAACGTATTTATTCACATAATTATTTGCATAATTAACTGATAATTATATATTAATATTTCATTGTTTATACAAATGGACCATCCAGTTTTAATAACTTCATTGTTTATTTAAAAAGAAAACAGGGTAAACATTACCATTTGTTTATTAAAAGGGATGTATTATTTTATTAAAACATGTGTATGACCAATGATTTTATAAGCACACAGACAGATTTCTCATCCAATGCTAAATTTTTGTCTCTAATTATCAGTTGTTTTTATACTCCGTTGTAGAGAGCCAGTAAAGTCCCATGTAAATGTAATAATTTGGTTTAACCAAATGTGGTAACTAAATGTGGTTTAACCATTGGTTAAACCAAATGTGGTAGCAGACCTCACTAACTAACCTAATTATTAACGCAAATATTCCCATTACATGAGATACATATTTACAAGTAATGTTATAACTAAGGATATTACTTTATTTTAATACCACGCTGATTAATCGTCCTTGTTTCTTTTCTAACATTTAGGTAAATTGTAAAATACATTTCATTTTCATAATTTTTAAAATGCCAAATTTTATCTCTTTAAAATTAGGGTATTATAAAAACATGAAGATCATTTACAGTTCAAATTCACAGCATTGTGTTTTAATTTTTGATTACAAAGCCGTTTAGATTGTCAGTTACTACCAGACTTAGTATGACAGTAATGTCTGTCTCATTTTTTAAGACGTGCCATTATAAATAAAATTTAACAATTTATTTGATAATAACAAGAGTATACACATAACTAAAATTAAATTAATGTAGATTTTACCAGCTTTATTTCTAATATTTATTATTAGTAACACTTGCATTTATTACGTATATATTTATGGTATAATATTCACCAAATTGTATATGTATTTCTGATTATGACGTATACGTGAATATTATATGCTTATAACCAAATTTATGTCATGCTTGTTACAAAATATACTAATGATATAAATTATTTCAGTATTCATTTCACTTACAAAGCCAGTAAACAAAGAGTAAAAACCATTGATAAAATGTCAAACTGTGTTGTAAAGTAGGTGGTAAAAAATGTAATGAGACTCCTATCATAATAAAATTTGAATCCTTACACTATTTGTTCTTTGGCAACTACTCATTCTCTAATGGTATTTTGTTTGGTTATGTCTCCGTTGGTAAATAACATAGCACATGCTTTATTATAATTGATTAAATGACAAGTTTGTGTTGTTTACTGCTCTCTACATTACGCTGGTTTTCTTTTTTCCTTTTCCTTTTTTTGTCCTTCAGTTGAATGAAATTATAAGGTATTAGAGTGGTCTGTTTGTTTTGAACTTACCCCTCCTGTATTCATTAATTTCTATACAGTATTTACTTAAAGTGAATAAAATGTAAAATAATATAGTAATAACAATAATGTTAGTGAAGAATTTGGTAGTATCTTGTTTAATTTTAGAGCAACTTAATGCTGCGAATAAATCTCTGAAACAAATTCGTACAATTGAGAATATTAATGACACAGATAGTGTAGCTAGCTATATTACAAATATACAATTTGAAAGGATGTATTGGCAAAACTTTATTGGTTGAATCCATTCTGATAGTTTCATTTTAAGTACATTTTTTTAGAATTTATAAAAGATATATGAAATCAGTAGTCTTATCTGAAAAGATAAAACAATTTATCTTGTGTTTCTAGCAGATTTACTTTCTCAGGTAAGTTTTCTGATGAAATATATCTTCTATTTTATTAATTCCTGGCTTAATTTTATTTAAAATTATTATTAATTTTGGCATAGTAATTATGGGCTCTACGCCAAAATGCCATAAACTCAGTGCCTCTATAAAGTTGAATTCAAACTCACGATGCTTGATGTTGCACATATTGCTTGCCTTACATCGCCTTAAATAACCTTTGCCTGTAATTTTATATTATATAATGAAGTTGATATGATTTTAAACACTGTACATTTTAAAAACATATTAAAATTGTTTTGTTTGATGACTGGGTAGGTGTGTTTTGGAGTACCTCAGTGATGCGCTTGCCTTTACTGTGTTTGGTTTGGATCTAAACACAGACGAGCAGTTAAAGACACAATTTACCACAACCGTCAGCCAAGCATTTACAATCAGCAATCCTCAAAGTACATTTGCACTTTCACCTTGTAAGTCTGATTATAACTTTCAATTATTTAAGTTGAATTAAAATTCCTATTTAAAAAAAACTCTTATTTCGTTTCTCTCTATTAAAACTGGTTTTCATCAACTTTTATTTGTTCTTTACCCATCAACAGTACCAAGAGTTCTTTTAAATATTTTAAAATGTAATTTAATATGATTGTTAAGAATTCTTTATCAATTTTATAACTTACAATCATGAACAATAATTACATTTTTTATGATAATCATAAATTTGTTGATCAATTTAATTACCAACTAACATGAATAATAGTAATTTGAATCTTTTACATTGATCCAACCCAACCATACATACTATGGTATTGACCCACTCGCCCTCCTATACACGTATAGTTAGTTGTATTGGTAAATATAACAATAACAGAATGGAAATATGTCCGCTGGTAATAAAATAAATTAACAATGTTTTCATACTCCTTTTCGATATATTTATTTTAAAATAGTAATTCCTTTTCGGAGAGCAAACTATGACATTTCAGAACGGTGAACTGTTTTTCATTTTGAAAAATGTTTATGATCTATACTTTGGTTTTTGTCTCAAACAAAGTTGATCATAAAATTAATGGACATTTTTCTTATAAAACTATTCTGATATGGGCATGGATTTTTTCTTAATTTCTTTGAGAATGGCTGTTTTTTGTAACTGATTGTTAATTTTGTCTTTGATAAATGTACACATTGTATTACATAGTTATGTTAACAAATATATATGTTCAGTAATTGTATTCTTGAAGATATTGATTTCCTGAGTAATATTATCTTTAATTTAGTTAGAAGGAATATATAAATAAATTGTATGATAGTCTTCAGCTACCATTCATTTTAAAAGTACAGTACCTATCAATCTTATAATTCTGAAAACTTTCAATCCTTAGGTAATGGAATTTAATATCTTATTTACTATTTGTAAATCTGACTTAAAATGCAGTGGGCGATTGGACTAAGAAATATATAACATTTTACTACTAGCTAAATTTACAAAATCTAACGAACACTCAGTTAACAATACAGAGTTGGAATAATTTTTTGGCATTGATTAAACATTACATACGTTTTATAAGCCCCTACCCGAATAGATGTTTGCATGAATTTAACATAAATTTATATCAAATTTGTGTTCAAAGATATGACTTTTTGAATATGAAAAAATAATGTAATTATTATAAACATGATATCAAGTAGATTCAAAATTATAATCACCTGAAATAACATAGTTTTCTCAGTTTACTCTATTGTTTATAAAAAAGTTGAAATAACTTTCCATATAGCACAAGGCCTAGTTAATACAATTTAAAAAAATACTTTCAAACAACATTTTATATCTGTATTTCAGTTCTGTTTGAATCACTGGGTTCTATTGACGATTTTATCCTCAGAAAAGACTGCCTTTCATTCCTCACAAGTTTGTGCTACTCTGTGCTGAAAAAACGCCGAAGTGAGGGAGTTGCAGTGGAGGTAATTTAATATAAGTTTTCTTTATTTATTCTTGAATTTTAAATAAATTCAGTCAGCACTAGTGGCGTAGTGCTGTAACCCAGCTACTTGGGGACAAAGTATTGAGGAGGTTGTAGGCAGTACGTTCTATGTTCAGTCCTCTGAATACCTAAATGCTCAATGATTGCCATTGATGTGGACACTACTAGAGAAGTCTGGGGTGTCCATGTTGGATGGTAGTCAGGGTTCAGATGTTGTGTAGGGAAGAGAACTGAGTGCCAGGCTTGTCAGTTAGCCGAAAATCAGATCAACACTACGTGGTTCGGACTTCATGTAAAGCTATAGGTCCCTTAGTTGCCCTGGCTATAAATAGCTCTTTCTAGGGAACAGTCGAACTTAGTTTGTAACAATGACTACACTCGTTCATCATACTCATCCGCACTTCATATTCACACATATCTTGACATATACACGAACACGATGACTAGGAAGCTGGTAGATATTTCTTGCTTTTTATGTTAGTATATTGGAGAGATAGGACATCAGCAAACTTACCCTAGAGGACAAGTTCATTAAAACCAGAGTAGCAGTAATAAACACAAAAGGAACACAAAAGAACGAACACAAAGGATTGCGGTGACTTCAGCTTGGAAAACGGTGCCATACGCTCCCAGGCTCACGCTAGCGTCGGTCCTAGGGTCGCCAGTATAGACACCAAATCCAGCTCTGTTGCCCATTCTAGACCCGTCTGTGAACCATACAATTCGGTCGTGAGAAGAAACCGGGCTACTAACACCGTCCCAGTACTCCCTCGACTTGAAATCCACAGTATAGGGTCTAGTGAAAAGGTACTTAGTCCCAATGAAGTCAGACTTCATTGAGAGTACCTCATCGTTTACTAGATTGGCCACTGAGGAGTGACCTGTACAGGACCCCCTCCAGTGGCCAGTTAGCTGAAGCCTATAAGCCGCCGCCCGAGTCTCCCCAATAATGAAGAGATCAAGGGGTGGCAGGTTGAGAAGAACCTCCAGTGCAATAGAAGGGGTCGACCTAAAGGCCCCTGTCATGCACATGCAGGCAAGTCTTTGTAGGCTAGAAAGCCTACTCCGGACAGTTACCTGATTGACCTTAGGCCACCAGATCAAAGCCCCGTAAGTAATTTGTGGTCTGATGACCGCTGTGTAAAGCCAGTGGCAGACATGGGGTGACAGGCCCCATGTGGAGCCCACGCAGCGCCTAGTGGTCACGAAGGACCACTTAGCTCTGCGGATGACTTTATCAAGATGCAAGTTCCATGTCAGTTTCTGATCAAGGATTACTCCCAGATACTTAACCGATGATGAAACAGGCAGAGACACTCCACCAAGGGCCAGGCCTCTGAAGGAGCCCTGAACCCTTTTCCTGGTGAAGGGAACTATTACTGTCTTGGAAGGGTTTATTGCAAGCCCTTCTCTTACACACCAGGAGTTCATTGCTTCCAGACTGTCGTTCATGATGTCCGTAACAGTGCCCTGGTACTTGCCACGGACCAGTAGGACGAGATCGTCCGCATAGCCCTGTATGAAAATGCCCTTATCCGTGAGGCTGACTAGTAGATCATCCACCACCAGGTCCCACAGGAGGAGTGATAGAACTCCCCCCTGCGGGCATCCACGGCTCGCAGAAATCTCCACCACATCACTTAGAAGGGTTGATTGAATTCTTCTGCCCCGTAACATGTGGTCGACCCACCTACAGATGGTAGGCTCTACACCACGTTGTCCCAGCGCACGAATAATTGACTGATATGAGGTGTTGTTGAATGCCCCCTCAATATCCAAAAAGGCTCCTAGAGCAATTTCTTTGTTCTCCAGGGAATGTTCAAGGTGCCTGACCAAACAATGGAGGGCAGACTCACAAGACTTCCTCGGGAGATACGCATGTTGATTTCGATGTAAAGGGGAGTCTTTAAGCGCCCCTTCTCGAATGTGAAATTCTACGAGTCTCTCCATGGTCTTCACCAGAAACGAGGAAAGACTAATTGGCCTAAAGGATTTGGCGTTTGTGTAGTCGCCACGACCCCGCTTAGGAATAAAAACTACTTTGCTAACTCTCCAGGACTGAGGAATATACCCGAAGGCAAGGCTCGCCCTGAAGATTTCGCTAAGTAGAAAGTGGAGGTTCGGTGGGCCCTTCTGCAACAGTGCGGGAAAGACGCCATCGCCTCCTGGGGATTTAAATGGGCTGAACTTGTCGATTGCCCATTTAACTTTGGAAACGGTGACTATGCGTCTAGCTTGCCTCCAGTCCTCTCGAGTTGCCCTAGGTATAGGGCTAATCTCTCGAGGGCCAGAGACTTCCAGAGCATCGTCAACAAGATTCCCTGGGAAGTGACACTCCAGAAGGAGTTTGAGCGTTTCGCCAGGTAAAGTTGTCAATTCCCCTGAGCTGGTTCTAAGACTGCCCATGGGGTTGATAGGTTCGCTAGCCAAGATTTTCTGGATTCTGGCTGCCTCTTTGATGGAGTCAATGCCCCTACAAAAGGTTTGCCATGAAGCCTTCTTGGCATCACGAATGGATGAATTGTAGTCGTTAAGAGCTAAACGATACTCTTCTCGACAATTGGCCACCTTAGAGCGATTAAAAAGCATTCTAACGCGCCTTTTCTTAGCTTCCAGGGATTTTGACCACCACCTGATTTTTGGTCTAGGCGGTGTGTTTGAAATTGGACAGTTCTCGTGGTAACTTTCGAGGATCGCATCCTGTAAACAGGATGCCGCCTGCTCTAGTTCCACGACAGACCTTATTCGTACTCTACCCCCCCCGGGACCCAATCCCGCAATGGCCGAAAGTTCCGCAGCATAGGACTCCCAGTCCGTCCGCCTAGGATTTCGGTGAGGAGAGGAAAAGGCTGACATTTTAGCTTTGATATCAAAACGAATGTACAGATGATCAGAAAGAGAAGGTTCGTCAGAGACCCGCCAGTTGTCAATGAGGCCTAGACTGACCGCATTGCAAAGGGTCAGGTCTATGACTTCGGCTCTAACCCTATTCCTAAACGTGGGTTCATTGCCCCGATTTAGTATGAATAGATCATTAGAAACAATAAAGTTTAATAGGTACTCACCCCTACTGTTGGAGTCGGTTGATCCCCATGCTTCATGACGGGCATTGGCGTCGCAGCTGACCAGAAGGTGCCGCCTCCCAATGGATTGTTTCTCTACCAGGGCTTCTAGTTCCCTGGAAGGGGGTGGATCCTGAGCATCATAGAGAAGATACACAGAGCTGACGGTGAACTCCCCATGCCCTCCCTCAGTGCTCAGTGTCATTCTCACTGTCGTGATGTCCCTGGAACAGAACTCAAACAGGGGAAATACTTCCATACCATTGCGTACCAAGATACATGTCCTAGCATTATTGGTGGAACAAGAGGAAATTATCTTACCTTTACATCGGCCAGTCCTGCGATTCTGCCCTTGTGTAACCAAGGTTCTTGAATCAGGGCCAGGTCGATGTTGTGTGCAGTCATGGACTGACAGAGGGCTGCCGAGGCAGCCTTACTGTGGTGCAGATTGGCTTGAATCACCCTTGGCATTGTCCCTAGCCAGCCAAGTTGGAGTCAGAATCGGAGAGAGACATGTCCCCCCCCGACGTTGATTTGGCCCGAGCAATGGAAAACAAGGGCTGGCCAGTGTGGCTGCCCTCTGCTCCCATGCTCGGTTCATTTCCTAAGGACTCAATGCGGTCCTTAGGTGAAGCTTTTGATGTTTTTGTTTTATCTGGGTCCATAGGATTCCCACGATTAGCTAGGGAAATAAATGGTCTAGCCCCGACAGAGCCCCGCATGCCAGGGTAAGCCTATTTGAAACTGGATTTCGGCAGGTGTCCAGAGTCCGCATGGTATAGACTGGTCTACCACCAGCCATTCAGCCCTCGGCCCACGCTGTTCCACCTTGGCTTGGTTGGAAGGTTAGGTAGGATAAGGAATTAATGGGATAGGAGTGCTCTCAGCATCGGGATCACACTGAGAGCTGTGGGAAGGTACCCTCCTCCTCCTCATCGGTTATGGGAATGATGAGACGCCGGGCTTGGGACCGGTACAAGCGGAGTTCCCTTAAACCTAACCTAACATTGCTTTTTATGTTGAGTGCTGGGCAGAACCAGCTGTTTGGAAGGGAACATCTTATACTGAAAAAATTTAATGAATACACAATAAATTATTAATGATTAAAAGGACATAGTTACAAAATAAGTTGAATTATAACCACAACTAACTAAAATTACCATTTATGAAATTGAAATTTATTTTGGAGAACAATTATCAAAGTTTGTTGAAAATTAAACTCTTAGAGAATAAATATTATAAACGAATACCTTCAGGATTCAAATTTACTTTTTTGCACTCTAAAATCAAATAGCTTTTTGATTTTTCAGGGAACATTTCAGGGAAGGTTCTTGTAGTCATAAGTTATTTGATAAAGGAATTTTGTAACTGTATCTCCTGATTGAAGCTTACTTTTACGATAAGCAATCTAGCCTTAAACATCAATGAGGGGCTTGCTTCATTTAAATCGCAACCCATATTGCTGAAACACCAAAAAGACGTCAACCACTTTGAATTGTAATTTATCACTGGGAAACTTTATTAAACAATATTACTACGATTTGTAAAAAAATGATACTCATTTCATTCACAATCATTCCTAGTCTGTATTCTTACACATTTTGACAGGAAGTGTCTTAGTTAAATATAAAAACAAAATAAACAGCTTTTAAAATTATCTCCCCCAACTCTCTTTACTCTGTCTGCTCTTCCTTACCAATTAATAGATCAAAATTAGTGGTATACTTAGTTTAAATATTGCAAAATAATTTTAAAATATTGCATACATGTGTATTGGACTATTTATTACAGAGTAACTGTAAAAACAGATGTATACAAATTTGATTTTCTTTCAGGGAAAGGCTGTTGACTTTTTAGATCTTCTTTTACAAGCAGCTGAAGAAGAAAAGAAACAAGCAGCCAAAGACAAAGGAACCAATACTGAAAATTTAGAGCTTCTACTCTCTGACACGGAAATTGTAGCTCAGGTACTATTTATTTATGTGTTTAAAATAAATGTTATTAAATTATACCAATGAAACTGAATAACAACTTATTTATTTTCTCTAATGAAATTTATCCTCAAGCGAATTATGAATTTGGCTTATAAAATCTAATGATTGAGAATTGACAAGCGCAAATTTTGTCACACATCATTCTTTTACATTCAAGTATATTAGATTCCTTGCATTTAGTAACGTAATAGCAAACATGTCAGACAAAAGTAACTGGCCGGTTCCTTTCCAAATTTATATTCACTCTTATTGAAATTGAATCATGTATATATTATTAAATTTTAACTACATGGTGAAGGCATGTGCATGGTATTGAATTGCAGATACAAACTCAACACATTAAGTAAAGGTGTGTGTTAAATCAAAAAATCGATTCGATTTAGATTCTATGCATCAAATCGACAATTTGATGCAGAACTAGTAGAAATGTCAATGCATATTAAGCATCACAATGCATTGGCATCGATGTCTCAGAATCAATCAGATGCACAAAAATAATTAATTAGTAAGGAAAAAACACCTTGTTAATCAATATTATTTATTGGTTCATTTTTTATAACAAGTACTTTTAAATAACATATTTTACAGTAAAACTCCTAACGATAGGATTAATAGAGCCAGACAATCCGGACAGAGAAAAATTCGGATATCAGATGCTAACATTAATTACTTACTTCCCTAACCACGACCTATTTTCTAATGAATAAATTGTCATCATTTATCACAGGTAACATTAGATATCATTTGCAAATCTAGGTCAAGTTAACCTTTTTTTAAATGCTTATAATGTATTAACACAATTCAATGTAAAAACTGTTCTTTGATACTGTAAATAAATATATCTGGTGTCTATGTGGTCAATAGTCTACAGACTGGTACGTAGTAAATTACCTAATATAAAAAGAACTCCTATCTATTTAAATCTTAAATGTATCAAAATTCAATACAATATCTTATTACAATGTTGTTTTCACTTACTTTTTTTTAAACCATTGTTAATATTTCCAGTGTGTCAGTTTAGTGTTGACCGTAGTCCAAGCTTCCAGGCCTTCCCTCCCACTTGCTCTCCACACACTCGGCTCTCTCCCTGCCGTGCAGGACAAACTCAGAGCCGAACTTGATAAACTATTGGTCAAATATGTAAGTGTTTATAATTTCAATACAACTACAATAAGCTGGCCTAGGCAAGTAAAGCATACTAACCAAATAATTAAATTCACATTATCGAAAGGCTATCATTTTGGCTATCGTTGAGTGATTTACATTCAGAATATTCATAAAGCAAATCAAATTTAATATAAAAAGTAGAAATAGTTAATTAATTAAAAAAATATCTTTGATAACAATAACAAAGAATTCTACTAAAATACATCGTACAAAAATATACATTCTCTCTGTAACACTACATTTAAATGAAAAAAAAGCTTCCTGTCTTGAAAAATTAATTCAGTATTTATTATTAATTTTTGTTGCCAGAGTACGAGTTCATATGACCTGGTGCAAGAATGTGAATATCTAGATATGTTCTTGGGAGAGATTCTACGACTTTATCCACTGGAATACAGGTATAAATGGTTCTTCTTTACCTGAAAACATTCAGAAGATTAAATTCGAGAGCATACAAATACAATTTCATAGATTTTTCTAGTCTATATTTATTAAAAAATAAAAAATCCATTTATTTGTGAATGATTGGAAACCTACATTGTTTTGGGATAAGTTTGTCACACACTATAGCTGACTCTTGCAATAAAAGAATTGAACTGGGTGGCAATTATGACTTATATCAAACATCATGGTAATCAAATGCAAGCAATTATTCTTAAAATAGCAATATTGTAATAAAATCTTTACAGGCACTGCTGTTAAAAACATATGTTGTGCTGTACCATCTGATTGTCAATTGTTTCAAATGACTAAGTGTTATACTAAACAGAACAAAATTGATTAAATTTATTAAATATATAAATTAATTAAAATCAATTTAAAATTACTCTAAATTGACCAGTCTGATTTGATTTAAATCAATTTAAAATCACTACATTTATTTACGCATATAAAACCAATGAATTGTAACTATAATCTTATTTAAATTGATTACATTTTACATGACCAAGTAATTAATTTGATGACCTCTATAAGCCAAGAAAAGGCTGTATCAGGAAATTAATAAGAACTTTTAGTTGAAAAGTTAAAATGCTGGCATTTATAAAACTTATAGAAAACACTTTTCTCAACCACATACTTAATATAAATGTGACATATTTTCGGGCGTTTCAGAAATAAAAGTATAAAGTTTATGCACAGTGAAAACTAGTTAAAATTCTGGTATTTTTTCTGACTAGGATTAAAATTATTAAAACAGAATAAAATGTAAAAATTTACATTTCATAGTGTACAATTAAATGAGAAAAACACTGGTGTAATTGGATTTTACATAGGCCTCTTAGTTTCGTAGTAAGCAACCTTCTAACTCGGATAAATAATTTCTGCATTGACAGTAATTGAATTAAGTATCCCATATTGAAGGAAGGTGTTATTTACAGGTGGAAAACTTTTAAACACAAATATTGGAGGACTTAGGAAGACTATGTACAGTAAAGTCTTGCAACTCTAAACCTCAGATTACTTGAATGTCTGGGTAACTTGAACAACTTGACAGGGCGGATAACATCCTCTTTTATCAAGCTCCATTGTTCATCAAACTTCCCTCTGAAGCCATGAGTTAAAGCCCAAAAGCAATTAAGAAAAAACTGCATAACTGGTTACTGAAGAAATTCATCTCTAGCCAGGAAGAAATCTTTAATATCTCTGTTAACCCTCATGTTAACACTTTGACATATTGTTTTACTAATAAACATTCAAATGACTTCTGTAGCATAATTATTCAATTAATGACATATTTTATAATCTTGAAAATGCATGTAAATAAAATAATTGCTTATTGTCTATGTTCTTTCTATGACAGTGGCCGAAGCATGCAGTGCAAGCAAATTCACTAAGTTTATTGACCAATTTTATTTTTGTTCACTTGTAACTTTTTATAACTGTTATATTCTTTAGCAAAAATTTAGATAGTGGCACAGTAATAATGTCAAAAAAACTCAACCCTTTCTCTGTTCATAACCCAAACATTTCAGAACTCCAAACATGTTTCGCCACATTAGTTCTGATTTGCATGACAGGACAACTACTGTATATGACCTATCTTTATTCCATATTTTAGAAGATTAATTGTAGGATATTTATTATTAAAATCCTAATTAATAGTCCAGATATAGTTAGAATTTTTCTAGAATTTTTTAAAATCGCTTTTATTATACAGTAATAGAAATGTTGTTTATGTTGTCTATGTGATAGGCTAGAAAGGGAATGCATTGAGGAAACCACTGTCGGGGATGTCAAGTTGGTACCTGGGTCAGTTGTGTCTGTTCTTATTTATGCCATTCATCGCCTCCCAGAATACTATCCTGATCCAGAAACATTTGAGCCAGAGAGGTCAGTAAAAAATAAATAGTTTATAAATTGAGTATTACAGTGACATTTTAAATACCGTCTAAAACCCAAATAATTACCACATCAACTACAGCTTTCTGTCTTGTTTGTCAACCTATAATGTACAATATTATTGAAGTTCTCGAGTGCGACCTCAAAAACATTGAAATACAATTAAATAAGCAGAGAGACCAAAATAAAAAATGCCTTCAATGTTTTCCACCTTTAAAACCACCAGCTAACTTTGGAACATTGTCTAAGCATATATCAAATTTGACTTCCAATACTAGTTCACATTTCTTATCAGAAAATCGTTATAGCATACTTGCAAACAGTAATCATCAAGAAATAGATAAACCTTTAAATAAACAGAAAAACAAAATTCAACAGCAAAATACAAATAAAATAAGTAATAATTTACCAATGTCTTTGCTCAAAACTCAACTGAACCAAGCAAACCAAATATTATTATTCTGTCTGACAGCCATGGACGTTATACAGGACATCTTATAGAACAAAGAACAACTTATAATGTTTGTTCTTATGTTAGGTCAGAGGCTGACTTTAATAAAGTTACAGAAGACATATATGACATGACCAAACATTTAGGAAGCAATGACTACATTTTGGTTTTGGCAGGGACCAATAGCATTGAAAACAGCAAAGAAAAGAAATTAGTGAATGATATGCTTAATCTTGTAAATAAAACTAAACAAACTAACTTAATTCTGGTACTATTCCTATGAGACATGATATTTTTCACCTGGATAGAAAGATATCAACAGTAAACTCTGAATTAGAAAAAAATGCAAGAGAAATGTCAGGACTAAAACTACTTCCTCTACATCTGCTACCTTGACATCTGTTCACAAATCACGGGCTTCATCTAAATAGACGTGGAAGAGTTGTGGTTGCTACGAGTCTAACAAAGTTGTTGTTTAAAATAAAAAGAAATACCCCTGCCCTCTCAGAAGAACAAAATAACTCTCCCTTACAAATCATACAGGATAATATGAAAGAGATGATACAACAGTTTAAAAATGATGAAGAGGTTTTGCACATACTATATCAGCTGATATTGAAAGTGAGAGAAGCCTAAGTGCTGAAGTTGCGGTACACTTCAGAGATGCATTTGGGAAACCGTTGCAATCTGATTGCATCAATAGCCACATGTCTTATCAGAAGATCAAAAATGGATGTAGTGTGTTTAGTTTAATCACTAAACCAGAATATCACCAAAAACCAACTGTCTTCGACTACGATGCTGCCTTTGCACAACTAACAGAAGAGTTCAGAAAAATAAAGTTAAAAAAACTTACATGCTCAGTAATGGACTGCTTAAGAGACCAAATTTGACCATTTCATTAGAAATCTAACGGAATTTCAAAGAACTACAAGTGCATCTGTCAACATAGTTTGCTACAATCAACAGTCTAGCTGGCCCTTAGACAACCTTTCAATTTCTTTGTAAAACAACTCCAGCAGATCATTGATGAGAATCTTCACTTCTTCTCCAACCACATACCAGTTTAACATCTGAGGTGTTGGATACTTCCACCTCAGTAACACCAATAATACTCACAGACTCCTCACATACCACAACTCAATATATCATCCCACAACATAATCAATTTGATTTTTTTGACAATCTGTGTCTGCTTTATCCTCAAACTTAAATAAAAATTGTGATGTGAATACCTCCCCCACTATCGATAAAAGCTAATAAATTTCAAATTAAATCTAAAATATCTATTTTCCACCAAAATTTTCAACATTTCAGCTCCCGTAAACTTCCCTTAGAAATAATGTTTGATTAAATTCAATCAGACGTTGTTATTCTCTCTGAACATAAACTCCAGGATTTTGAAATAAGTAATCAAGTAACATCAGTTAACAACTACTGTATATAAGAAAATCATTTTTTGCCGCAAAATGTTTAGAAATGGATGAGTTATGATTCTTACTAAAGATAAATATTTTGTACTACAGGTTAAAAATGTAAATTTCTCTACTATAACAAATGTAATTGTTGAAAAAGAATTCGTGTGTGTGCAATTGACAGTAAAATAGGTAATTTATCACTAATTATAGTAGGATTGTACAGGACTCCTGGTTTAATACATCATAATGCATTTTTGAATAAGTTAGATATTGTTCTTAGTATATTGTGTAATAAATATGATAACCTTATACTAGCAGGGGATATAAATATAGATGTATTAAAGGGGTCTAGAGCTCAAGATAGATTGCAAAATATTCTAATTTAAAAACAACGTGCAATATCTTATTAAGTTTCCTACTAGAATTACCAAGGAAGCTCAAAGCTCTATTGACAATATTTTCACCAATATTGATGTCACAAGTTAAAATTTCTGGTATAGTTACAGAGTTATCTGATCACGATGCTCAGCTAATGGAATTTGCTGATAACAAATAAAATCAGCCAACATCACAATTAAAACGTAAATTCACTAAAGAAAACAATGATTTATTTACTAAAAAATTAGCATCTGAAACATGACTTGATCGCTTTAATGCCTCAGTAGAACATAAATATAACATATTTTACAATATTTTTCCGTATTATTTCAATTTATGCTTTCCTTTAGTAAAATCCAGGGTTAATATCAATAATAAGGATATCTGGATAAGCTTTGAGCTTAGAAAAGAAAAGGAAGAACTAATCGAATTGAGTCAGACTATTAGGATAACCAAAGATATAGCTACAAAGAAAATACTCAAAGAAAAGAAAAGTTGTATAAAATTAAAGCTAATAACACAAAAAAGGAATTAATAAACAACAAAATTACAAATTCTGATAATGTTATTAAATCAACTTGGAATATAATAAATAAAGAAATAAAATATAAAACAGAAAGTAAAAATAATATTAGTTTGGTTGTAGAAAATCAAATGAGCTCTGACCCACATAAAGTTAGTGAGATATTTAGTGATCACTTTATAAATTTTGTTGATACTAGTATTGTTCCAAATCTTCCTAATGTTGTTAACTATACTAGTTATAACTATAATGTTCATTTTCCACCTAGTCAGCGCCTGCATATAAAACCTTTAAATGAAATTGAACTTTATCAAATTATATCGTCTTTTAAAAATAAATTATCTGATAGGTATGATGAAGTCCCAATGCCTGTTATTAAAAATGCAAAATACCAATTAATAAACCATTAATGCATATTATAAACTCTCTTTTGTTAGTGGTATATTTCCAAACAGATCAAAAGTTTCTAAAATAAAAATTGTTTTTAAGAAAGGCAGTACCACTGATCCTACTAAGTATCACCCATTATCAATATTGCCAAATTTTTCTAAAATATATGAGCCTATAATGTATATCAGGTTGGTAGAATTTTTGGAAACTAATGGTTTACTTGATAATGAACAGCATGGGTTTAGGTCAGGTAAATCACTGCAGGGACTGAGTTTGTAGAGTCTATTTTTGACACTACAAACCAAGGTAATCATGCTGTAGGCATTTTCATGGATCTAAGCAAGGCATTTGACAGTGTCTCTCATAGTACCCTTATTAAAACACTAGAAAATTTAGGGATTGGAGGAGTGACACTGCGCTGGTTTACATCATATCTTACGGACAGATTCTTACAAGATTCTTACAAGATTCTTACAAATGAGACGCCGACACAACGTTGTGCGTATTTTAAGGCGAATATGAATGGTTTTATGAGTGTAGGATGAGTGTGGATGAGTGTAGTCTGGTTACTAACTGAGTTCAACTGTTCCTCAGAAAGGGCAATTTATTAATATCCCAACAGCCAGGGCAACTAAGGGACCTACAGCTTTACGTGGAATCCGAACCACGTAGTGCTGGTCTGATTTTCAGCTAATTGACAAGCCTGATACTCAGTTATCTCCCCCACACAACATCCGCACAATGATTACCACCCAACATGGACACCCCAGACTTCTCTAGTAGTGTCCACGCCGATAGCAACCACCAAGCGGACGCCATGTCGGTATTAAGAGGACCGAGCATACGACCTATCGCCTACAATCTCCCAAACACTTTGTCCCCATGTAGCTGGGTTACAGCACTGCGCCACCAGTGCCGACAGAAAACAGTATGTGGAACTACAACATTTCCATAGCGGACAATTAAATTGCGTTAAATCAAAATGAAAACAATTAAATACGAAGTCCATTTCTCAAGGCTCCATTCTTGAGCCTGTTTTATTTTTGTTTTATATTAAAGGTTTACCAAATACAATTTCAAATTTAAACAGTAAATTAAGTTTGTATGCAGATGACTCCAACCTCATCATATTACACAAATCATTAAATGAAATAAAAAATCTATCTAATCAAAATCTGCTATCTATATAATTATTTTAGCCAAAAAACCTGTTACTCATCCCAGATAAAACAAATTTTAATTTTATTTTATCTTGCACACATCAGAAAAAATAAAATGCTCAGCCAATAGTTGAAATTTATAACAAATAAATTAACAAAGTCAGCTAAACTAAGTTTTGGTATTTAATATTAGATGAGTGCTTAACATTGGATGGTCACATACAAAATATCCAAAAGAAAATATCCTCCAGACTATATGTATTAAAATCAATTTCCAAATATTGTCAACTTGAGACATTAAAAATACTTTATTATTATCATATTCACTCCCATATTTCATTTGGGGTACTTTTGTACAGAGCAAAAAGTGATTTAAACCTGCAAAGTACGTTGCGATTGCAAAAAAATGCAATTAGAATTATCCTAAATTTACAGAGGCAGGACTCTGTGAAACAAAAATTTTCAAATTGGAAAATTCTAACCATCTCTGAGCTATATATCATGGAAACTGTCCTAACAGTAAGGTAAATCTCAAACAGTTTACCTAAATTAGGCACTTGCCACAAGAAATCGTTATCAGTTGGCTGCTCCAGTGATTAACTTACAATTTACTAGGAAAAAACCAATAGTAGCAGGCATTGGGTTTTACAATAAATTACCTACATATATTTTAGCCATAGAAAATTATAAAAACTTTAAAAGAAAACTAAAACAATACTTTATTGATAAATGTTTGTATTCATTTGACAAATTTTTTACCTATCATAAAATTAACACATGTAGAGCTATTTTATCAAATTCATTATAACATAAGATCTGATTAGGACTATAAGTGACTTTAATTTGTTGTATGCTGACACTACTTGTGTTTGTACATGCATATATCTACGTGCAAATGTTAAATAAAGGATAATTTTAATTTGAATATGTAATTGTCAATGCCTAGCAACCTTTGTGTAGATCTAAATCCCAATCACAAAATGTATGTCTTGACAAGCACACCAAACATAGGTCTAGACAGGTACACCACCCACACAACATACATCTTGTCAGGCCCTCTCACTCACTCAGTGTACCTTGACAGGTCAACTAGCATCAGGTCCTACCAACCAACCGATGTATGTCTTTACAAGCACATCAAACATAAATCTAGACAGGCACACCATCTACACAACATACATCTTGTCAGGCCCTCCCAAACTGGCAGAAAAACACTTTAAAAATTCCTCTAGCACTAAAAGGATTAACATTTTGAAGTTTACTCATAGATATTGGACCCCAAGTGATCCCTAATAACATTGAAAAACTATAAATATAGTGTCGATTAATATTAATTTAGTGCCATATTACAAAATGAAATATTTTATAAGCTGTGGAAACAAGTTTGGGTGTAACTCACTTAAAATTCAACTTTATAGATTGCATGTGAGGTTAGACACGTTAGTTTATAGGTAACGTTATAAACATATTGTTATGTCAAGATGACAGTAACACAGCATACTCCATAACTGATTTCGGTCTTAACAGGACAAATATAAATATATATTGTATACAACATAATTTATACTAAATAATATAAAAAGGAATAATCAATTTAATTCACAAACTCAATAATAGCACTTATTACAGATGAGTTAAAAAACATGTGATGCAAACATTGGCGTGTTTCATTAAATAAAGATTAGTCTAAACAATTAACCATATGGTTGGTTAAACTAAAACCGAACAGGTAATAATGTACTTTTTACAAAAAATAAATCTTAATCACCGAGTCAGAGAGTCACCGAGTCAGAGATAGTTTTTACTTACAAACCTATATAAACTATATATTTTCTGAAACTAGATAAAATTTAGAACATTTTGGCTATCTCACATTTCTTTTTTTATCATCACAACATTGATCATAGGTGGTGGTCCCCCCCTATTTTCCGCGATTTCTAAAAAAATGTACAAATATTTCATGACAAAAAAATTTTTTATAGGTTATGAATTATGTATTATATGATAGCCCACATTCTTGTGAACAGTTTGATACCCACCCGCCCTCCCATACACGCACAGTAGCATTAGACCATAAACGGCAGAGCCTTTTATTATATATTATATATTAATAGAACCATATCAAATGGGAGAATAACATTAGATGAAACTATCTACAGGGGTTTGCCATAAGTATTACCTATGAAAATTTTACCAGCGTGTCTGTCAATACAGTTACAACAGACAATTCAGAATGTCTCATTATGAAAATATATATTTAGTATAAAACAGGAGGCAACTAAAAATAAATGCTTTTTTATTAAAAGAAGATTGTTATAAAACATACTTATAATTTAATAATAGCTCTCTATAAGTTTTTCATTAAACACAAATGCATTTTAATATTACCATATTTTGTAGGTTTTCACCTGAAAATGCCTCCAAGCGAGACCATAACACCTACTTACCCTTTGGGCAGGCAGGAACCAATTCCTCTAATATTGGTATTCGCCTGAGTGTGCTGTTTACCAAACTGGCAATTGCCGTTCTCGTCTCTGCCTTTAACTTGACTGCAGTTGAAGGCGATAAGGTACGATAAACAGTTTTAACAGTTTTGTAAGAAATCACAAGATTAAGATAAGTTTGAATATGATTAGAAAATCAGTGTTTTAGAATTTTAAGTTAGAGGGTGGAAGTGGCTGTTTATTAGAATGCTGGATTTCATCAATGTGATAAACATGTACTGCAACTGGTAGGCATTTTTTGCCATATTTATTTACTTTATTATTATCTGAGTACTGTGTTATTGTTATTACGTACTGTACAATTATTATGGGTGAGCTTGACTAAATTGATTATTAGTGAGGTAGAAAACAGGGATGACACAAGTAGCATTGCTTCTTTTATTCCTGTTCAATACTAACATATCCTAATACCCCAAAATCCATTTAAACTTTACAAGCATTACGTTGAACAGTATCTTAAACTTCGGAAGGTTATGTTTAATATGAGAAGTGACATGAAGTTAAAGTGGGATGACATGAATGATAAAAAAACTTAAGATTTTGTCTTTTGAAAGGACAAACATAGATGCAAATGTGAAAGCCTTTTTGTTTTTTAATTTTTGTCTTGTACACGAATTGGTATACTGAGAAAACTAAAGTATTACTACAAACTGAACAAATGTTTTAACAAAAGTAGGGTAAACAAGTAGCAAAATATCACTGTGGTACTTGGAAAAATGATAAATTTTAAAACATATCTATCTTTTGGTAGACACTTCAAAATACACTCATTCGTCCTACTATAGTTAACTACAAAGTATATTTATTAGTATGTTCATATTATTTAGATCAGCGGTTCTCAACCTTTTAGCACTGGCGCCCCCCCTTTGAACACTGAAGATAGCTCACGCCTCCCCTCCAGTTAATAATTGGTTGGTTCAAGTTAGAACAGTGAAATTATGAAACTGACGATGCCAACTGTACGTTAGCAAAAGCTGGGATGCAAAATAAAAATCAAGATATATTTAAATACGAAAGTTTATTTCATGGTTTTGAAAGTTTTTGTTTTTTAACAAAATATATATTTTTCTTTTTTTTTTCTTTGTACCCTCACGCCTCCCCAGGGGGGCGCGCCCCCCAGGTTGAGAACCACTGATTTAGATAATCAAGTAATTAGAACTCTACATCTATTACAGGTTCCTGTACCTTACCAAAGAGGCTATACAGGCATTCCTCAGACTGGGGAACTCTGGGTGAATGCAGCTGTCAAATAATCAACAAACAAGTGTTCTTATCAGTTTTACTAATATCGTAACAATTTCTATATAAGTTTATTTTATAAAAATTAAAGTCTGAGTTGAATAAGTTGTTTGATGTTTCTATCTTTATATTGTTTATATCAAATAAATTATTATCTTCTAATGCCATCGAGCAGCCTCTTTATTTCCCATAAGAAATGTATACTAAACTTTTTGAAATTCATTTGGCAGCGCTTGCTCCGAGTTGTAACGCTGAGCTACTACCATCCTGAGCATGTTGCCTGGGCTCTGCACAGATATTGTATATTCTGAATAAAAATAAAAATAAAGTAACATTACAATGTTTATACATCCATATGAATAAAAACTGTATTTAATATGGTACCCACATGAATGTCAATGTTTCTCATTAAATAACAATGTAAACCATAAAAAATTCTGATGTCGGAAAAAGGCTATTAGTTAAATGATAAAAATATTACAACAATTTTGTTTTACGGGCTTAATTAAAAGATACTGAAACATTCTGTTACTCTATTACTGTACCATAGAGATGGCAGCACATAGCTTCAAATATTATATGATAATTATAAGGATGAGATAGGTGGCAATAAATTTGAGAAAAGGTTTACAGAGAAACTAAACATACATTCAATCTTGTAGTGTCACCGCAATGAATAATACTTAATACCATTCATGGGTGAATAAAAAACTCTGGCAACAAAATTAAAGAAATCAGAATTTAAGAGTGCTTAGCCAAGAACATTTCCCAATATTCCCGTAGTAAAGAGCTGTTGGCACAAGTAAATATTTTAAGCCCTAATTATTCCACTAATTTAATAGATAATATTGTAAAAAACATGGAATAACAACACTGATACTGCCTCCTTATCAGTGTAAGGACAGTAAACTTATCTGGAGCCAGGTAAATAGACTCATAGCATAGTTAAGATAGAATTGATGATATTATTAATGACACATTTGTAAACGTAGGCACATTGAAAAGGTGAAGGAGGGTATGTGAGAGGTAGATAACTTAAAATATAATGAGGAACCTCTGACGTTCAGCCCATCAACATTATCCATTTGTTTGAGTATTCCAGAGGTAGGGAAGAAGAGGACAGTACCATGTATGAAGTGGACTATCTTATCAACTAACATTCTATGGTAACCTTTATGAATATTTAACTAGGAAAATTTGTTAAATGTTCATAATGCTTAAAAGAGTCTCTTTAAAGGAAATCAGATACTGAGATTCTCTGTTAATAGAATTTTTATTAATTTTAAGATAAGAATTATTATCTTAACCCTTTCAGGCATAAAGACGTCATATGACGTCCAAATTGTAGTAACTAAGAGGAGTATTAGGGTTGAAAAAAAATGTTGTAGAGGAGTAAAAATTAAATTAAAAAAAAAAATCGTTTAAAACTTGTTTATTTGAGTACATTATTTTATTATATTTCTTATTTTTGGAAATTACAGTGATTTAGTCCTCGAAGCAGGTGTATTGCATAGTGGGATTCGGCAATGGGAGCATTCATGGGAAGTGTCCTTGCGTTCCTGTTGTAGCTATGTAGCTGACAATCAACTGAGAGAATGTGAGTTAAAAGCGCGCAAAACGTTTTATCAGATGCATGCCATCGGCGGGAACCAAATCAGTTTAGAGATAGAGGACAAATGAAGGTTACAACTAAAATGATACTGCCAAAAGGTGTGCACATCTAAAGTTGAATTTGCCTGTGACAGATAATAATGGTGTAATGTGTTAACAATATGCTTAATTAAATTAATAAATTAAGTAATTCGACCATTACACAAGACGTCACATGACGCCCTTACTCATTTAGGCCAATTTATAAGAAGACGTCAGGTGACTTTTTTACTCATTTTAGATAATGTAATGCACTCCTGGAAGGGTTAAAATATCTGATAGGTAAATATTTCTTATTTTGAGAGAATACTTACAAATTTTGTTTATATGTATGCATAAAGTTGTATTTTATGTTATAAAAGGCTTTTTTTATTCTGGATAAAGGTGATGTAGAAAGTCTGGCCAAGTGGAGTATAGAACCATTTGTTGACCATGAGTGTTTTCAGTTCAATACTTCCTTTGTAATAAATGTTAAAAGTATGCACTATTGGGAAAAAGCTTTGAATAGTATTGTTAATTTTATTTAGTTCTTATATCAGCAAAAGTCAAATGCAAAATATAAAAAATACAATTCACACAGTTAGAGGAAAATTTTTAAATCACACAGTAATAGTTAGCATTTTTAAATCGTATTTTGTTAAATTTTACATTTTTTTGCAAAACTCCACCAAAAAGTCAGAAAACTTCAGTTAATTTACAACTTAAATAGTAGTGCTATATTGCACAATTTGTCAGAATTTTATCAGGCTACTTTCGAATACAATTATGCACTTTTGTTACGAAGAATGGAATCTGAGTACTTGGTATTGTAGATGGTAAATAGCATCAAAAGTTCCACAAGAAGAGCATTGCTAATGCATTTAGCACAGTCAAATAAACATGAAAAAGAGAGCAGTTCAAGGTTGTTATTTGTTTAGTAAAAGTTCTATCATCAATAGTGTATAGAAATAAAACAAAACCCCATGAACTGGACATCTTCTTTTCTGTCCAAATTGTGATATACGAGGCTGGATGTTTTTAAAGTAAGTACCGTTTTGTAATCCCGCCGTTGTAGCGCTGTGATTGGTGTTCGGCGCATGCATGTTGTGTAGCACTATCTACTGGCAAGTCACAGCTGCTGTTATGGATTTATTACTGTATTTAAGGTTGCTTATGAGTGTTTAAAATGCGTCCTCCGATTGATAATGCCGCTGACTATAAAGTACACATTGTGATAAGTTTTCGTAATACCAAAGGTGTGAAGCAGCTGACATTCATAGTGAGATCTGCGATGTTAATGAAGAAAGCAGAATGAGTGATGCGATAGTAAGGAAATGTGTGAGAGCCTTTAAAGACGTCCAAATGATTGTGCATGAAGAGAAAAGAAGTGGACAACCTTCAATCTTAGGAGGCATTTTAAAAGTTTGTAAGAAGCCTTAAATACTATCAAATGGATCCGTAATGATGGCTGCCACTTACTAAAATATATTGGTACACAGCAAGCATGTGCTGTACGCCGACCGCAGCACTACAACGGCGGGATTACAAAACGGTACTTACTTTAAAAACATGCCTCGTATTAAACATACTCAGTTTTTGATCTGAAGTAATTGAAGTTAAGGAATTTTTTTATGATGAATACAAGCAACAGTTAAATAGAACATAATTATTTAATTAACATATTACCATTTAAAGGACAATAATTATACAATAAATACGACTCTAAAGTAACACAAAGGCTATAAAACATAACATACTTTTTTATTTATTTGAGCATTATTTATTATGGCAATGAATTTGTCATTTTGAAGGATGGATGAAAATGAGCTCTAATTTTAGGTATATTTTCAAAAATTAACAATTTTTTGAAACCCCTAACAAAGTGAGCTGGTGAAAAGTTAACAAAAACCTATTGCTACATAGTATGACTAGACTAGCATGTAAATTGCATTGTAAAAGGAAATAAAGAATCAAAATATAAATTCTAGCTTGCTTATAAACATGATATGATTATCAAAAGGCAAGATTAAAAAATCTAAGTTACAAAACTGTAATTACTTTGATTATTTACTTCAGGGATTTGTGTTTTTTCTTTATTATTGTTACATGATTACCTTCCATAAGTTATACAGTCATTATTACACAGCTAACTGGAGCCACTTTTATATTATTTCTATGAACAATCTGCAACTAACATTACACATATTACAGCTAGTTACCATTATTTGTGTCATAAACAATTCTTTGGCTCAACATTTTTTATAAATTTAAATTTATAAAGGTTTATTTTCAGTGCTTAAATGATGTGACACATTTTATTTCCATTCATAATGTACTTCGTATAGTTTGGAAAAAATGTAAAATTGTACTATGAATAAAATACATTCAAAATATACTTAACTCAAGTAAGTATTTCCCAACCAACTTGTAATACACATTATAACAAAGTAAAGACAAAAATAATAATTGTAATGCAGCAAGTTAAAATATGTTAATTGACGACATACTCAGCTGAGTTTATACTTTATTTAGTTGAAGTCAGTTGAGTAGTCAAGGTATTGGATAGTATTTATGAACATGTTTAAATTTTGTTACATTCTGAAACTATGGTATGTAAACAACGAGTTGCAATAGACAGATTGCAGGAAATTATAATGAAATTCAAATAAATTTTTCCTGGGTAAAGTGATTTTACTAAATACCTAATCAAAAGCCCTTCACCTTGGAAAAAGGAAATAAAATTATAAAATTGATGAAATATACCATTTATATTCAAATATTAGATGGTGACACATCTTATTTTAGGGTGCATATGAATCCTACCCATTGCATATGAATGGGAAGAGTAGGATGACTTGTTCATTATTCATTAGTAAGAATCTCTGATCGTCAAGATACAGGCGAATATAAGGGGCGAATAAATGTAGATAAACGAGTGTAGTAATGTTACTAACTAAGGTAGACTGTCCCTCTGAAAGAGCTATTTATTAAAAGCCCAAAAGCCAGGGCAACTAAGGAACCTATACAGGCCTTCCACTAGGTCTGAGAAAAAAAGTAGGACATTTTAATGAAAAAAGTAGGACATTTAACGAAAGGCGCAACAGTCACACTTAGCGTTGTATTATTATTATTTATTAATTGTTTATTCCATACGGGGACCCCCCTCGTTCCGCATGCATGAATTGAGAGCTAAAACAGCTGAATTTATCGAAGCAAAAATAATACTGAAAACTAAATCCAAGACTATGAAGTAGTTTTGTTCTCATTTGAACCTACAATATACTAAGATTAGTTCAAACGGGCATTAATCTAAATTTATGACTAATAAATTAGGTCTTACCTAATGACTCACAAATGAATGTTAAATTTATGAGATAAATAAATAGAAATAACACTTTAAAAAATTATTTCAACCCAAAATTCATGCATGTCCCCGCTCTTTATAATTTATTTTCTCTTTTACTACAAAAGAATAGAAATACATAACTTATTTATATTTTTTCATAATGTAGTATTTAAAAAATACTTAGAGAAAGGAAACTAAACCATTATTTATGTATCAAAAGTTCATTAGCTGTTTTTAATCGTTTGGTTGAAATGTCAATCATCTCTGAGGCTAATGACACTTCTGCAAAGTCTTTCCTTTTCATAGCCAACTGGAGCTTCTTCTTGCCTTCTTCTAGAAGATTTTCAGCAGCTTTGATCTCATTTCTTGCTTTTATCTCTTTTTCTTTAGATGCCTCTTTTTCTTTTTGTTCAGCAGATTCCTTCTGTTTCCTTACTTCTTCATCTTTTCTTTGAGCTAAATACTCTTTGTACTTGGAGCTTGCCCCTTTAGCTGCATCTACCATTCTCTTTGTTATTTTAATATTTTCTACTTTGCCATTGACTCTTACAAAATCTTTTACAACTCTCAAGCCAATTATGGTATGCTCATTGAGTGCCTTCCTTTCATTGGTCACAATATTATTGTTCATAGAAAACCCTCTCTCAACATCTGCATTTCCATGTGCTAGTGTTAGAAGTGAGGGCAAATAACTAGCTAGCTGAGGATATCTGGGTTTACCAGTTGATGTCTTTAGTTGAAAAACTTTATTCCAGTAGGAATCCACCCTCATGTACTTGACCTCAGTCTGTGTCTTCGATTGGATATACCAATCTTCTGCTACATCCAAATCTGATTGGTATCCTAACCATTCCTCTTTAAGTCTATCAATTTTTTCCTCTGTCAGACCATGTGGTACTTGGGTGATTATCCGTTTGAACATGTCATAGCTTTTTTCTTCTTTTCTTGCCAACCCATGCAGGCACTGCATATTTTTCAGTATTTTGTTGTCGATGGGCAGATCTTTCATTAGCTTGTTGGTCACAGTAATAAAAAAAGAACTTATAGCTTGGTAAAACTCAGACTTTTCTTTGTCAAGGATCTTTAATGAAAGTAGAGTTTTTTTAGCTTCACTTCCAACTTCTAAGTCTTTAAACTCAAGCAAGTTTGATTTTTTTACCTCTATGTGACTGATGTTGTTTTTGTGTTTTTCAATTTCTTCAGCTTTGATAAATTTTCTCAAAAGAGTCTTCATTAAATGGTTCATTTCATCATACAGTACATGAACCAATGGTTGTTCAGATTGAAACATTGTCAGAAACTTAGAAAATACAGCACTGATATGAAGCAAAAACTGCATTAGAGGAAGAAGAATGTTATTCTTCAAAGCAGAGCAGATTCTTTGGTACTTATAATTCTTGTCGAGACTCTTTGAACTTTGGTTTTGTGGCAAAAACTTGAAAAAATAATGTTTCAGTGCCTCATGCTGTTCGATAAGTCTTTTCAAGACTGGACCAATACTCAACCATCTGCTATTTACATACTGACAAAAAAAATGTTCTTCTACTTGCATTAGCTCTTGACTTTTCTTGTAATCTTCTCTTCTTGCAGCAGACAGTTTGAAAAATTTGAAGATGTCAGTTGCAAATTCATCTATCAGTGAAAATGGATGGTCACGAAGTCCACTTCCAAAAGCATTGTGGACTTTGTGGAGAGAACAAGGTCCAATGTCCACTAGACCTGGGGAACCTAAAGATTTAACCTGTGAGTTAAGTTTGGTAAAAAGGGACTTGTTCACATTAGGACCATCCATTGACACCATAATAGCTTTTGAAATTGAGACACCTTCAATTTCAGATGATTTGATGATTGCATCAAACATGGTTTCTGCTTCAGCATGGCCCAAAAATATCGAAGTTAAATACCGACATTGGACTGGTTCTGCTACCTGCTGTGGTGACCAATACCTTACGTAGAGGTCAAGTTGTTTTTTAACTTGAGTTGTAGTCGTCTCATCGAGGCACAAAGTATAAAAGTTGTTTGACTCTCTAATATCCCTGGTTAGTTCTTTAACTAAGAAAGGACCCAATCCAAAGGAAATCAAATATGAAGCTTTGGTTTTGTCCATGTTAAAGTTCTTGGCACTTTCACCAAACATTAATGTAAACACTTCATGAAGACCATCACAAGAAGCAAAAGAAAAGTTTGATTGGGCTAGCTTGAAAGCCCATATTAACTCCGCACGAATAGGATCCTCCAAAGTAACCGCACTTTCCTTTAGCACTGATGTTGTTGCGACACTACCGCTTTCTGTCACTGTGAAAACAGTTTGCCGAGCAGAGAATGCAACATTCGCTTTTGAATAATGTTTTTTAGTTTCACTGTGCTTAATTAGTTGGTCTTTGCCTCTATTTGCACAGGAAAAATAATGATTACATATCTTGCAATGCACTTCAAAGTCATTTTTGCCTTTCTTGCACCACAAAGACATAAGATGCTTGTTAGAATCTTGGCTCAAAAGCCAGTCTTCTTTGAAATGTGTTTCCCGTGGCATTTTTTGTACTATAAACTATTCCATCATCTTACTGCCTGAAACAAATTAAACACATTAGAAAATAAGCATAAAACCATTGAAAATAATAATATATATATATAAAATACACTATAAGGCTAATATATATATAAAACACAATATAAGGCTAATATATATAAAACACATCAAGTTATAAAATGCCAAGATTTGAAAGGTAGCTTTGCTACTTATAAATTGCAAAAATGTATGTAAACCGTTTAGTTGAGAAGGATTTTTACACAGAATACAATTATTTTATTAGCCTTTTATTGGTGTAAGTTCATCAGACAGGAATTAATTCACAAGCAGCTCTTGTCAATTAAATCCTATCTGATGAGCAGGCTTCCAACCCACCTTAGAAGCCTAAACGCCCTCCATCCACCCACTTCTTATTTTACAAATACAATAAATCTTTTTAAAACTGCCTATTAATATAAAAAATAAAATGATCCTTGGTCTTACATACGGTACATAGTGAGTATTTTAGAAGAAAAAGGCTTACCTTTAGGGTCGGGTAGGTTCAGAATCCTTAACACAGTCCCACATACAAAAAAACACATCGTCGGGAACGCACAAAGAGCAAAATAGATACAAAATTCCACACATCACACTATAAATCCTAAAACCCATCATCCAAATTGCATGGTTTTACCATGGCTTTACTTTGAAGCCTCCGAATTATAGTGTATATGTAATATTTAATTTATTTTTAAAAAACAGGCTAAAAATTCCAAGCAAATCTGTATTTTTGGGGTAAAATAGTGGATTATTCCTGAAATTTCAAAAAAAGTAGGAAAAGTAGGACATTGCTGAAAAAGTAGGACAAAGTAGGACATTTTTTGAAAAAGTAGGAAAAGTAGGAAAAGTAGGACAAGTGGAAGGCCTGCCTATAGCTTTATGTTGAATCCGAACCCCATAGTATTGGTCTGATTTTTAAGCTAACTGACAAGCCTGACATTCAGTTTTCTTCTCTACACAACATATTAACCTTGACTACTTCTCACAATCATAAATACTCACATGGACACCCCAGACTTCCCTAGTAGTGTCCATGCTGATAGCAAGCATTGAGCAGACACCATGTCGGTATTAAGAGGGCTAAGTATAATACCTATTGTCTACAATCTCCATAGCACTTTGTCCAAGTAGCTGGGTTACAGCACTGCACTACCAATGCCGACTTTGGTGGCACAGCTAGTTGCCTATTTTAGGGTGTATATGAATGATTATTTAATCATGGTATAACTAAAATGACTTTTGTAGTCTAGTTACTAAATTATATCAAACTATCATCAGAATGACCTACTTGTTGATGGCCCCAACCAGAGTAGATTAGGTTCAGGATAGCTAAACTAATCACTGATCTGAACCATCCATTATTAATCTGATTATTGGCTGACTGACAAGTTATCTCCATTGAGCAAATCCAAACCATGGTCAAAACCCAACATGGGTACCTTAAAATTTTAGAAGTATTAC
>JAQJVL010004799.1:0-41150 GCA_035578905.1 Stictocephala bisonia
GCCAACCCTTTACACGTGCATTGTTATTGATCCACAAAACCTCCCATACACGTGCAGTTTTTTTGACCCACCCAACTTCACATACACGTGTATTAGTATTGACCCACTCGCCCACCCATACACATGCAGTGTTATTGAACCATCCAACCTCTCATACACGTGCAGTGGTAGTGACCCACTCAACCTCCCATACATGTGCAGTGTGATGACCAGCCCGCCCACCAATACACGTACAATGGTATTGACCTACCCAACCTCCTATACACTTGCAGTGTGATGACCCGCCCGCCCACTCATACACGTAAAATAGTGTTATTAACCCACCCAACCTCCCATATATTTACAGTGTGATGACCCGCCAGCCCACCCATACACGTACAATAGTATTATTAACCCACCCAACCTCCCATACACGTGCTGTGGTATTGAACCCCCTCCACGCATACACGTGCAGTGGTATTGACTCCCCGTCCACGCATTCACGTGCAGTGTTATTGACCCCCTTTCCACGCGTACACGTGCAGTATTCATATTCGCCTTAAAATACCAACAACGTATTAAGGCGTCTCATATGTAAGAATGTAAGTATTATTGACTCCCGTCCACGCATACACTTGCAGTGGTATTGACTCCCCATCCACGCATACACGTGCAGTGGTATTAACCCCCTGTTCACACATACACGTGCAGTAGTATTGACTCCCCGTCCACGCATACACGTGCAGTGGTATTAACCCCCTGCCTACGGATACACGTGCAGTGGTATTGACCCACCCGTCCACCCATACACGTGCAGTGGGTTTAACCCCCTGTCCACGCATACACGTGTAATAGTATTAACCCCCCGTCCACGCATACACATGCAGTGGTATTAACCCACCTGTCCACGCATACACGAGCCGTGATATTGACTCCCTGTCCACGCATATACGTGCAGTGGTATTGACCCACCCATCGTCCCGTACACGTGCAGTGGTATTGACTCCTCGTCCACGCATTCACGTGCAGTAGTATTGACTCCCTGTCCATGCATACACGTGTAGTGGTATTGATCCATCCGTCTTCCCATACATACGCAGTGTGATGACTTACTGACCAATGACTGCTTAGCCTTACTAGTAAGACAATGGTGGATGGGTTGTTTGATTCGGGCTAACTTATAAAAATACGGGCTTATTACATTTATATATTAAAAATTCGAAACAAAAGTTCAGCCTGTCTTGATAAAAAAAGACCATTTTGTTTGCATCAATAAATCTATAAGCCTATCTTGAGAATAGTCACGTAAAAAAGCGTTCCTCTCCAGAATAATTTATTACTATTATTTTCTTCTATAGGCAAAATCAGATTTACAGATGGTTGCCAACATATGCCTTTGTATTTCTAGTTAACATTTGAAAAAATGACTCAATTATATACCATTAAATAATTATTGTAAGTTGCAAAATGGAACTACATTGTTGTGCCAATCTTTAAAATGACAACTTTTGCAAAATCTTTTATTGCAATTTCCAGTCAAATTTCAAGTTTGTTGTTGTTTTCAATTGATAGCTTTGGTTATAGGTATGTTTCAGGCAGTAAATATTCTTTTATATAGATGGTACATTAATATTATTTATTCACAAAATTATAAACGCATTAAGTTGAATCGTTGTGCATTAAGGTTTTCGTAACTCTTTAAAGATATGTTCATTAAGGGAACATAAGTTGTTGTCAAAAATTCCAGTTAATTTAGATGTTATCTGTAAACTGTCAGATGCGACAATGTTCATTTTATTTTACCTAATTTGATACTCGAGAACGAAATTTACGTTGTTGGTCAGCAAGCACTTGTAATTTTTTTTTCAAACTACCCTGTACTAACTTGTGCGCACTTTGTTTGAGTTTAGAATGTATCTCGAAATGCATCGAACATTTAGATTAAACTACATGGGGACGAAGAGTTTGAGTTTCAAAACTAAATTTAAAACTTATCTTAACCTACCCTACTTAATAAAAAACTAAGTTGAAAAATTGCAACATTCTTAAAGCAAACTTAATAAAATAAACAGATGAAAGTTCACGGTTGCTTAACGCTCCAAACAAAAACATTTAATAATTCAACAAATTTAACTTAAAACAAATTAATCGTGTCAATTTAAAGTAAATAGTAATTAATAAAATCAATTATTAATTATGTTTGCTTTGAAACCATCAAAATTCCACCAAAGACCAAATAAATAAAATATTTATTTATTTATTCATAAGACGCCGATCGTAAAGATATGGGCGAATATAGATCTCGAATGAGTGTGATGAGTGTAGATGAGCGAATGTGGTTATTGTTACAAACTAAGGCCGACTATTCTTTAGAAAGTGTCATTAATTAATGACAAATGAACAGCCGGTGGTTATCAGCTGATCCGTCTCAAAATTTATTATGACTCTGATTGGGGTCGAGCTGAAGAACATTTAGCACATGAAGCTGGGATTGAACCAACTACGCTATCGACCGCGTATATACTCGTATTTACGCTGATGACAATGAAAACAAAAGAGGTATTAAAACACGATTTTATAAGAAATCAAATATTATTTCAAATTGATTATGGAAAAATGTATTAAAAGCGTTTTATTTCGTCTTCTTGGGTAAGATGTTTTTGTGTGCATAAATCGACTAACGTAATCGGCTATTAACAGTTAAAAAAGTTTGGGAAGTGGTGGTCATGTTACTATTATACTTCCAATACTATTCTTAACAAAAATAAAAATATTCTTTTAAAGTTAAGAAACTAAGTAACCCGTCACCCACTTTGTATAAACCGAGCTTTCACGTTAATTGAAATATAAAATTTGTACTATTTTATTATTTTGTAATACTTTTACTGACCAATAATAGGCATAAACCATTAACAAAATTGTAATTTTTTACCGAGACTCAATTTATATTAATTTATTTTTCTATTCAAACATTTTTCGAAATATTTTTCATACATTCAGCCTATTTATATTTTTCATTAGTATATTTATTAATTTAACAGGCACAATTTAAATCATGTTTGTTTGGTAATTGAATATGAATACGATTATTTATTTATATTGACATAGGCAATTAATTGTTCTCTAACAAAACACAATGCACTAGTCCTGATAAATATACATACAGGCTGTTTAAAACAGAATTATCCGATTTGAAATAGCTATATTTATTTGAAACAAGGACTTTACTCAAACATGTTTATTGGACATTAAAATATTCACAAATGAATGGAGTTTACGGAAATGTATCATAAATGTTCAATATGTCCTCAATTTGCAGCACAGAAAACATCTAGTCGATAGCTCAATTCGTCCCAAACTATTAGTAAAGTGTCAATAAGATGTTTAGTTATCGACTAAATGTCATCGGTGCTGCAAATGGGGGACATATTGAACATTTGCTATACAATTTCGTTAACTTCATTCTTTTGGGAGTATTTTAATGTCCAATATGTTTGGATAAACCCTTGTTTCTAATAAATATATCGATTAAAATCGGGTCATTCTTTTTGAAACATCCTTTATTCGATGATATAAATTTTTAATCTTCACTAACTTTTTGATTAAACAACTACAAATTTCCTTAGTAGATATTTTTACTATTAGCCTGAACAAAGTTTAACTCTGAAGTACTAGGTATTATGACTTATGACACCGCCGTACTTTTGCATATATATATATATATATATATATATATATATATATATATATATATATATATATATATATATACACACAATGTTTCATAATTCAAATAATAATAAAAATGAATAAATAAACCCCTTATATGAAATTAAAATACTGAATCCCTTCAAAATTGAATTACTGATTATTTTATTTTGGAAAGAATACACAATAAAACAAAAAACCAACCTCTCTAGGGTGGAACCTCCAGGAAACCGGAAGGATAAATACCAAACCCTGCTTTAGATTTGTTCTTTCATGGAATATTTCACCCTTAATCCTTTTCTTTTTTTAATTCACAGAGTCATTAATATAATTAATATTCAAATGAAAAAATATTTTTCGTTGATTTATTTTTAATGCAATAATCTCACAAAAATGTTTTAAATTTATTCAGATGGAAGAAAATCAAACGATAATATTTATTAATTCACTCTCACATGTTAAAAAAATATATTAACATATTTTACAAACCCTGTTTCGGTTACACTATGTACCGGGTCTTTGACCGGTACATTTCGGTTTTTTTTCGTTGTCTGCCAGGCTGCCTGAGATCGCTCACGCTCTGCGTTCCGCGTACTTTGGTAGCCGTTGGCCCGGTTCCGTTAAGTTCCGGGTTCCAGAAGCTTCGGTCCGCTTGGCCAGCCTTCTAGATGGTTCGAGCTGTTCAGTGGGGCTGCGGAGGTTAGTCTTGTGCTGTCTGCCGATCAACTACTATGCGTGGCTGAGAGACACTGTAACTCCAGGGTCCTTGAGTGGGACTTTCAACCCTCAGCCGGTCGTCCGGGCAATGTTCTATCATCTTCACTGCTAGCCTGGCCTGAGGACCATGTTGGAGCCTGGAGTCGCCCGCTACCCGCTCTACATCTTTAGGGTACAAGTCTTCTGTCCTCAGGTCAGTGCGTTCCTTATTTTTCCCGGCGGCTGAGCTGGGGGTGATTTGTGAAAAGAAAAATAAATAAATAAAAAAGAAATATAGAAGAAGAAAAAAAATGATTATGGAACTGTATGTGGCCTAGGCCTAAAACTTGAACTCTAACAGTGATGCAACACAGCCATGGGGACATTGCTAGATATCTATATATTTCAAATTTCAGAAAAAAAAAAAAAAGAAGAAAACGTTGATATTTATTGTTATTAGTTTAATTAGTTTATTTCTTGTTACATTTGTTTAGATTTTTATATTTGTTAGGTCCCCATTATTCAATCCTGTTATTATTTATTTATATGCTTAGGCCTAGTTATTGTTATTTATTTTTTGTTAAGTGTATTAGGGGGGGATTTTGAAGTGAATTTTTACTCGAACGGTACCGTGTTATATTTTCTTTTAAATTGTTTAATTTTTAAACTCACCAAAAGGGGATTATTGTGCTTTGATTTAATTTTCAATTCAGAGCTGCCCAGGGATGCCGGCTTACTCCCTGGCCTCGATGGAATCAAGGGATATGTGGGCTAAATTGCCGGTTTAATTGTTGTTTTCCAGACGTTTTCTAAATTTTCACTTTTATTTGGCGTTATCTAAATTTGTTTCTAAGTTTGTCACCTTTTAAATTTTGTTAATAAATTTTCCTTACGTTTTGGGAGTCTCAGGCCAAACTGCAGATAGGCCATACAAAAATTGATTGTTAAATTTTGGTATTTGTGGAGTTTGTTGTTTCTGTAGTTTATGTGTTGTATCTTGTTATTTTAGTGTTTATGGTTATTGATTTAAGTGCTAATTTATTGTTGCGGCCTTCTGCCTCTTTTTATTGTGGCCTTCTGCCGTTTTGATTAATTAATTATTTTGATTTTTTTGGTAATAAACTAGTTTTGCTCAGCTGCCGAGTTTTATTTTGGACCCTCCAACTGCCACCCGTGATCCCATCGCTCGACTTGGTTTGAGCCATCCCCCGGTTGGCACGCTTTCCAGCTTTGGTGGGGGGGGATGGGTCTCAATTGGTAGCAGAGCGTGGTTGCCTAAAAAAAAAAAAAAAAAAAAAAAAAACACTTGGTTGTTGACGGTGGGTGTTTGCCTGTTAGTAGGTCATGATTGGCCGACCTACCGTCAAGGTGTCTTGGTATTGTAAAAATAAAAATATTTAATAAATAAAAATTACTGTATTTAAAAAGCAAAACAATTAGAAAATCCTAATAAATAATTTAACTAAAAAAAAAAAAAAAAACTTAGGCAAACCGCTTGGTTACGTTGTTGAATGGGTTTCATGGGTGGATTGGAGTGGTCGGCAGTGGCTCGGTAGGCTGAGGGTTTAGTTCGTCTTGGACCCTGGAGTTGTCGTTTTTTGTGTACTGTTGAGAATTTTGTTTTGCGAGATGGCCTATCTGCAGAATGTTGCGCTCCTGGTCAAGGAGGAGTTGATTTTCGAATTGAGGTCGCGGGGTGTGACTCCGGAAGGGGATGTTTTGAATCTCCGGAGGTTGCTGCGGGAGCAGTTGTCCGCGGGTACGGCGGTGGATTGGTCTGACCTGCTGGAGGTTGGTGATGAGTTGGGGATTTGTAAACGGAAGGTGGAAGATTGGGAAGGGGTGTTAGAGGATTTGCAGTTGGAACCTCCAGTGGGTCGTGACCGGGCCTGCCGCCTTGCACGTTTGGGGCATCTGCTTGCCCGTTTAAGGCTGGTCAACCGGGCGCCGGGGTTGGAACCGTCGGATAGGGCGTGGATCTTGGAGAGTGTATCTAGGCTTGAGGAGATTTTTCAGGCACTCTCCGGGTCCACGACTCCTACGGGTCTGGGTCAGCGGCCTCATTTCACACTGTCGCCTAACGTGTCGAGGCCGCAGGCTGAGACAACGGTTTTCACGGTGCCTGAGGCTCCTTCTGAGCCTGCAGGCGTTTCTGTTGAGGTTGCTTGTGGTTCGGCTCCAGCTGCCCTTCCTTCTGCTTCGGCTCCTGTGGGTTCACCTGCTCTTCTGCAGCTGAGCTACCACAAGCTGCCTAACCCTCTCACGCCCATGATCCAGAATCTCCCTGTGATCGATGGGATGGATCCTGAGGAGCTTCTTAAGTTTCTGGTGGCCTTTCTCAGACTTAGTGAGATGCCCGGCATGCAGGCTGGGGACTTGCTTCGTCTGGTTTTCCCTTATTGTAGAGGGCCTGTTGGGGAGTTGCTGAGTTCTGTCTTGGCCAGTGATGCCTCGGTGGACTCGTTCCATCGAGAGTTACTTTCGTCATTTCTTCCCCTTCGACTCAGGGAGAGGATGGTCATGGACAGATTTTATCGGTCGCAGGGTAGGGGCGAGTCTCTGGCAGCCTATGTCTCTTCAGTCAAGGTAGCTCGTCAAGCGTTGCGCCTCACCCTTTCTGAAGCTGACACCGTTCGTGTCATCCTGGATGGCATTTCTCCAGAAGAACGGTGCAGATTGGTTTTTGCTGGTGTTCCTTCTACTTTTCGGGAGCTGCATCAGCTGTGCATTGTTTCGCGCAGCGTGCAGTTCTCAGACCAGCAAGGGAGGGATTCTGAGAGTCATCGTGCTCTCCCCACCCGTCGACCCGGCTATGTCTTTAGGTGTGAGTCAGCCAGTGGAGGGTCGTGGTTCTCGGCCTCCTGTTCTGTGTTTTGCTTGTGGCCAACCTGGTCACATTCGACGTGACTGTCCACGTGCTCGAGGTCGTGGGGCGGGAAACGCTCAGCGCGGGGGGTTGCCTCCACAGTAGCTCCCCGCGTTGTTGCGACTGACCGTGGCCATTTGCCTCTGACGCGTGCCCATCGCAGGAGCGTCGGGGATGTTTCGGGCCTTGCTGGCATGGCCTTCCCTGGGACTTAGGGCGGTCACCTCGGTGTGTCCTGGCGTTTTTGTATCTTTTGGTGGTACGGTGTGTCGAGCCCTTCTTGATTCTGGTTCGGCATGCAGTATCATCAGCCTTTCTCTTTTTGAGTCCCTTGACGCCTTAGGACTTGTCAGGCACACCGAGCCTTCTTCTGTTACGTGCTGGACGGCATCCCAAACTCCTCTACCTATAATTCTAAAGGCGTTTTTTCCATTTTAAAATTGAAGGATTTTCCTGGAGGTGGGGTTTTCTTGTTGCCAAGGACCTGGCGGTTTCCTGTATCCTAGGGGCAGACTTCATTTCCAAGAGTGGTATGGTGCTTGACCTCCAGAAGCGCCAGATATTTTTCAAGTTTAATCGGCGAGTTTTGGTGCCTCTAGTGGGTGATTCTGACTGCCCTCCTGCAGTCAGAGAGGTGGGTTGTGAGCCCGAACAACCCAAGGTGGATCCAGTTGGTCATATCCCCCCTGAGCAGGCGGAGGCCATTAGGAGGCTGTGTTTGCGGTTTCCTGATGTGCTTACGCCAGAGCTTGGGGTCACTTCTCTTCTGGAGTATGAGATCCACCTCACCGATTCTCAGCCAGTTCGAAGTCATCCGTACAAACTTGCTCCCCCAAAGATGGAGGTTATGAGGGCTATGATTGAGGATCTTCTGAGCAAGGGTGTGATTGAACCGTCTCGTTCCGCTTATGCCAGTCCAGCTTTTCTTGTGCCCAAGCCTAATGGTAAGTCTAGGCTGGTGATGGATTATCGGAGGCTCAACGCTAAGGTCGCTATTGACTCGGTACCTCTGCCTGATTTGCATTCTGCGTTTGATTGGTTCGGTAAGGCTAAGTTTTTCAGTGTTTTTGATTTGAACCAGGCCCTACCATCAGATTCCATTGAAGAAGGAATCACGGCCTATGACTAGCTTCTGTGTTCCCTGGAATCTTTACCAGTTCACTAGGGTTCCTATGGGTCTTGCTGTGGGTGCCCAGACTCTTACTCGTCTGCTTGACTCCATCTTCCATGATGTGAAGTTCAAGTTTGTCTTCAATTACCTGGACGATCTTCTTGTCTACAGTGAGACTTTCGGGGAAACACATGCAACATCTGGAGGAAGTTCTTAGTCGCCTTAAGTCAGCTGGCCTTACCGTCAATCCAGAGAAAGTCACTTTTGCTCGTCCTGAGATTTCTTTTCTGGGTCATCTGATATCTTCTCGAGGCGTCTGCATTGATCCTGCGAGGACCCAGGGCATTCGGGATTTTCCTCCTCCCAGAGATGCCAAGGGGATTGCCCGTTTTGTGGGGATGGTGAATTTTTACCGTCGCTTCATCCCTAACGTGGCCGAGCTTGCTGCCCCGTTGAACGAGCTGCGTAAGAAAGGTGTCCCTTTTGTGTGGGGCCAAGCTCAGCAGACTGCCTTTGACGCTCTCAAGGAGGCTATCATGCAACCTCCTGTCCTGCGTATGCCTGATTTCAGCAGAGAATTTGTTCTTCAGACTGATGCCTCCTCCTCCGCCATTGCTGCTGTTCTTTCTCAGGAGTTTGATGGGGTCAGGCAGCCCATCGCTTTTTGCTTCGAGGACGTTGTCTCACCAGGAACAGAAAGCTTCTTCCATCTATGAGTTAGAGTGTCTGGCTGTTGTCTTTGGTACGGACAAGTTTCGGCGTTTCTTGGAACACGCTGAGTTCTTGCTGGAGACTGACAATCAGGCACTGTCTTGGCTTCTTGCCCATCCCAGACAGCTTGGGAAAATTGGTCGCTGGGTGGTCAAAATTTCTGCCTTTAAGTTCCGAGTCCAACATCTTAGGGGTACCCAGAATGTCATCGCGGATGCTCTTTCCCGCATGTATCATGAACCCAGTGATCCACCGACTGAGGTTGTTGCTCAGTGTGGTGCTGTTCTTCTGGATTTTCCTCTGGCTTTTGACGACCTACTGTCCCATCAGCAGAAAGATCCTGAGCTGTCAGTCATCTTAGGTGAGCTTCAAGAGGGAGGTGCCCACCCTCCCTATTTTCTGTCCAAAGGGGTACTCTGTTGCCGTCCTCGACAGAGGGGTGAACCCCGTGTAGTGCTGCCTAGTCATCTAGTACCGATGGTCTTTCAATATTATCACTCTTCTCTCTTGTGGGCGGTCATCTTGGCATTCATAAGACCATCGCTAAGATTCGTAGGTACTTCATCTGGAAGGGCATGGACCGGGATTTTGCTGGCAGAGTGCGGGCTTGTCACCTGTGCTCTCTCAGCAAGCCTAGTCAGAATGCAAGGTTAGGGTTGTTATCTTCTGAGGTGGCCGAGCGTCCTTTTGAGAAGGTGTTCATCGACTACGTGGGTCCTTTTCCCCGTAGCAAGTCAGGTAGCTCCTACCTACTTGTTTGTGTGGATGCTTTCTCGAAGTTCGTTTGGCTTTTCCCACTTCGGAGTGCCACGGCTAAGCTCACCATCCGTGCTCTCCAGTCCCAACTCTTCCAGCACTTTGGTGTGCCTTCCACTCTTGTGTCCGACAACGGTAGCCAGTTTACCTCACACGAGTTTCGTAGGTTCTGTTTTGGCAATGGTATTAGGCATGTGACTACCTCTCCTTATTACCCACAGCCTTCTCATGCAGAGCGGTTCAACCGCAATCTTCGGTCTGCCCTTATTACCTTCCATGCTGAGAAGCAGAACACCTGGGATGAGAGTCTCTCTTGGCTCCAGCTTGCTTTCAATTCTTCCAAGCATGAGAGTCACAATGCCACTCCCTTCGAAATTCTACATGGCTACCCTCCTAACAACCCTTTGTCCAACTTGTGGAGGTTAGAGGATCTTCTACCTACGCCAGGTGCCACTGACGTAGTGTCCACGTGGCGGGCTGCTCGGCGCAACCTGCTACGTGCTAGAGAGAGAGTAAGGAGGAGGTATGATAAGGGTCGTACTCCTAACCCTTTTCAGGTTGGAGATCTGGTTCTTGTTCAGGCTCACCCGGTCAGTTCGGCCGCGGAACGAAGAGCTGCCAAGTTGTGCTATCGGTGGTCTGGTCCCCACCGCATCGACAGGTTTTTGTCACCGGTGACTGCTCTGCTGGTTGATCCCCAGTCAGGCAGGGTGTTCAGGAAAGCCCATGTGTCCCAGCTTAAGGCTTTCCGGGGAACGGTTGATCCAGGAGTTGGTGTTCCTGGGGGTTTCTTGGGGCAAAGAGATTGATCACCTCTGCGCCCTAGGTGGCTGTTCTGAGAGAGTCTCCTTTCTCTCTTTTCTGGTCGGGCCCGACCGTCAGGGTAGTTCGCTCCCTGTTTGAGGGGTTTCCCCTCTTAGTTTCTCTTTGGCGTCCTTGGAGCACCACTCTTTGGAGGTTTCTTCTTCTTCCTCTTGGTTCCCTGAGGTACCGAGTTTTTTCCCCTGCCTGGGTGTGTTGAGGTTTTGCAGAGGGAGGTTGTACCGGGTCTTTGACCGGTACATTTCGGTTTTTTTTTCGTTGTCTGCCAGGCTGCCTGAGATCGCTCACGCTCTGCGTTCCGCGTACTTTGGTAGCCGTTGGCCCGGTTCCGTTAAGTTCCGGGTTCCAGAAGCTTCGGTCCGCTTGGCCAGCCTTCTAGATGGTTCGAGCTGTTCAGTGGGGCTGCGGAGGTTAGTCTTGTGCTGTCTGCCGATCAACTATGCGTGGCTGAGAGACACTGTAACTCCAGGGTCCTTGAGTGGGACTTTCAACCCTCAGCCGGTCGTCCGGGCAATGTTCTATCATCTTCACTGCTAGCCTGGCCTGAGGACCATGTTGGAGCCTGGAGTCGCCCGCTACCCGCTCTACATCTTTAGGGTACAAGTCTTCTGTCCTCAGGTCAGTGCGTTCCTTATTTTTCCCGGCGGCTGAGCTGGGGGTGATTTGTGAAAAGAAAAATAAATAAATAAAAAAGAAATATAGAAGAAGAAAAAAAATGATTATGGAACTGTATGTGGCCTAGGCCTAAAACTTGAACTCTAACAGTGATGCAACACAGCCATGGGGACATTGCTAGATATCTATATATTTCAAATTTCAGAAAAAAAAAAAAAAAGAAGAAAACGTTGATATTTATTGTTATTAGTTTAATTAGTTTATTTCTTGTTACATTTGTTTAGATTTTTATATTTGTTAGGTCCCCATTATTCAATCCTGTTATTATTTATTTATATGCTTAGGCCTAGTTATTGTTATTTATTTTTTGTTAAGTGTATTAGGGGGGGATTTTGAAGTGAATTTTTACTCGAACGGTACCGTGTTATATTTTCTTTTAAATTGTTTAATTTTTAAACTCACCAAAAGGGGATTATTGTGCTTTGATTTAATTTTCAATTCAGAGCTGCCCAGGGATGCCGGCTTACTCCCTGGCCTCGGTGGAATCAAGGGATATGTGGGCTAAATTGCCGGTTTAATTGTTGTTTTCCAGACGTTTTCTAAATTTTCACTTTTATTTGGGGTTATCTAAATTTGTTTCTAAGTTTGTCACCTTTTAAATTTTGTTAATAAATTTTCCTTACGTTTTGGGAGTCTCAGGCCAAACTGCAGATAGGCCATACAAAAATTGATTGTTAAATTTTGGTATTTGTGGAGTTTGTTGTTTCTGTAGTTTATGTGTTGTATCTTGTTATTTTAGTGTTTATGGTTATTGATTTAAGTGCTAATTTATTGTTGCGGCCTTCTGCCTCTTTTTATTGTGGCCTTCTGCCGTTTTGATTAATTAATTATTTTGATTTTTTTGGTAATAAACTAGTTTTGCTCAGCTGCCGAGTTTTATTTTGGACCCTCCAACTGCCACCCGTGATCCCATCGCTCGACTTGGTTTGAGCCATCCCCCGGTTGGCACGCTTTCCAGCTTTGGTGGGGGGGGATGGGTCTCAACTAGCCCGAATAAACAATTTTGGCATTTAAAAGTGAAAATTTTAAAATGAATAAGATGGTATGCACAAGAAATATTAGACCTACTATCAGTCCAAATTAAATTTTCTCTACAGATTTGTTTTTCTAAAATAGCATAGCCACAGATAAAAACAGAGATCGCTTTGTTATGGCCGCAGCGAACGCCTGAGTTGTAGTTACAAATAGATTACAACAAAATAATACACATCTTTATATTTTTGTAGTAATAATTCCTTGAGGTTTTGAGGGGAATAAAGGGATGGACTGACAAGGTGCTGGCCCTCCCTTCCACATGGTAAACTGGATAAATAACTACTCGACACACTAACTCGAAACACATTAAGCGTATTATTGGATGCGACCTCTGTTTATTTTTTCTCTGTAGTACAGCTTAAAATTTCTTAAGTTAGCTGAATTTCAGCTGAAATTTAGTTATTCCCTGAATTTTCTTCAGTTAGCTTTATTATTTCCTTAAAACTTAAGACGATGTGATCCACATTCAAACAAAAATCACATAGATATTTATTGTCCATTGTACTATTACAGGTGGGGGTTAGCTGTTCTACATTCAATCGGAGAAGCAAGTGCTGAATGGACCTAGCTCTGTGGCAGGACAACCATATTCAATATTACTATTAATATCAATATTAATCTGTTGATTACGATATACGGAGGGTGGTTTACTACACAAGCTTCTTCACCAGGATGACTTATGGCATAATGGCTTTGGGAACTTCTCCTTGCACAGACGTTATCTTCAAACTTCAGGAATAAGCAATTGAGTCACAGGGACTCTTGTAAAGGGTACTTCGCGAGCGTTGGCACCTTGACCTTCCCTTCATGGTATGTTTTCACTGTTCTGACCAACGTGAAGAGCCGTGTAGATACACTGCCAACCAGAAGCCAGGAGCACAACCATGACACAAGAGGGAGATACGAAGTATATGTTGCCTACTGCCGACTGAGTAAGATTAATAGTCTCTGATCATGACCAGGTTGGAATTCACCAACCACCTGCTGCCTTGGTTTTGAGACGTTTTGAGCAGTACCACTGTACGTGTATGGGTGGGCGGGTGGGTCAGTATCACTGTAAGTGTTTGGGCGGGTGGGTGGGTCAGAACCACTGTACGTGTATGGTGTGGGCGGGTGGGTCCAGTACCACTGTACGTGTATGGGTGGGGCGGGTGGGTCAGTACCACTGTACGTGTATGGGTGGGCGGGTGGGTCAGTACCACTGTACGTGTATGGGTAATCTAGTTGGAGAAAACCCTTATAGAAAAAGAACGTTATTCTATTAAAGAATTATTCTACCACATTTTAATTACTAATATTAGGTTGCAGGCCTAAATTAATTATTTTAGATACCATACGATTGCATCTTTTAGAGAAAATAGATACCATTAATTTTGTTTAATGTACATTTTATATTCATCCTAATATAAATTACTATCCTTATTTTGTCTTACATAAAAATATTAGACCCTGGGATATTAAAAACATATCTTGGGCCAATATTACTTATTATGTTTAAGAAATTGAACCTTTATAAGAATTTAAAAAAGTGTCCGTAGATTAAAAAAACGGTTAAAAATCACAGAAAAAAAGGGCAGAATAAAAATGTCTTGAAATCACATTTTGTATTGGAAAATAACAATAAATACATATAGTGTTCTATAAGGAAAAATTAAGTTTATATCTTGACAATCGCTTTTTATTTATGAGGAAAAAGTAGGTGAAGTTCCTCATTTAAAATTTGTTGTATCTCTCAGGTTTATAAGATCCCAATGGTGGCATAATTTAAAAAAATCATCCCGTATATAAATTAATGGCCATTTATGAGAATACGCCAATCTGAATTAGAAATAAGCTACATACGAAGGTTCGTACTCATACGAAGGTGGTTGGTGTGGATGTTTTTTCATTTTGGTTGAATGTGTACTGGTCATACCCGACTGAGTAATAAGTGTTAACACATTACAATTGTAATATATAAATATATATAATCTTTAAAGTTCTCATGAAAGTATGTAAATAAAATATCAATTAGATAAGTTTTAGTTTCCCCTAAAATAGTTTTAAACTAGATAGGATAAGAAGCAAATTGTAATGCAATAGCATAGTTATAATGTGAATAAATAATCTGAGTTCGATTTAAAGTTCACAAAACAGTTGTCTCTTATCTGATTCTGCATTGCGAGTGTAAGAACAAATTTGCTAAAAATGTAATCTAGAAAATTCAATCTAAGTTTAATCGTGAAATCTAGTTAAACACTCACATTTTTTAAAAGATATACTCGTATAACGATATTTGTGTATTTATCTTGTACACCGATAGAGACTTTCTGCTGAAGATTTGTAAAAGTTACGGAGCAGTTATGTCAAGATTGTTTGCAAGATAAGCCTAATGTGACCTATAGCTTGTGCTTCATACTGTAAGCATTTCAATTACCGACCTCTTCGATTTTGCAGAGACGTTGACACGGGTATTGAATTATTAATAACACCTATTTATCCATCTTTTGCTGTCGATTTTCTTTTCACTAACCAAATTTATGATAATGCTATTCATTCACTTTTTAATTCGCGTGGACTAATTTAGTGCGCGAATGATTCGATAAGAGCTTCTTTACAATAAATAGAAACGTAAATTTTTAAATTAATAAACAATGTATTATTAAATTAAACTTTACACATTTTTTTGCCAAAAAATACCACAATTGTTTGGCATATATTTACGAACCTTAATGTACAACCAAGAACCTAACTCATAACACCACCTCTCACAAGCATGGCTGTAATCTAGGTACTCAACGTGGTAGAGGTCGTAGGTGATAGGTTATGTTACAGTGGTTGCCATCGGCGTGTCTGTAACAAAGCAGCTTAAAGTTCTGTTAAAAAAATCAAACGCAGGACTAACAACGCACCATGTACTGCTAGAAAATGCTAAAGATGGCAAGCAAACAATTGACGAAAAACCATTGTGACCTCACTACTAGGTACAAGAATATTTACACGTCTCTAAATGCTATACATGGAAAAGTTAACTATAATTATGATTCTTTTCAAATCGTACAGTTAATTAACCAATCAACGTTCTTGAGTCAGTATCATCACTTATTGATATTGTTAGTAAATTTTATTAAGAATCATTTGAATGTAACTTCCAGACGTTTCATTTAAGGAATTGGCACTATAATGTACGTAAGAAATAGACAATGAACACGAAGTAGAGCTATAACAATACTAAGTTTAGTTTTTTTATCAATATTGCAATATTCTATACATCAAGATAGCCAGACAGATTGTGCTAATCTGTACTATGCTAAAATCACTTATACTTCAGTGACCGTTATTGAATCCAAATAAAATTAGATCCATTCATTCATTTGCTTGATTAACTAAACACAAGTATAATGAATCACTTCAGGGCTACGCAAGACAAACGACCGACTATTGACGGTGTAACCTGTTACACCGTCAACAGAGCGTTCTCAGTTGACAACACGAAGGGGGTTTTAATGGAAAGATTAGACCATTTCCAGGCTTTCAAACCTTATTTTCAACAGAACCTACGAGCTTCTAATTAGGGACCATATTAACATAGTTGATTGCTTTCAGGTTGTAAAAGCAAAACTGTTAGATTCATCGCTAAGATAAAATTCTAAAAGTCTTGCAGGGATTCCATCAGGGAGCTCGATTTACTGACTCTGCTATGGATATATATCTTTGATTTTCCATAGCAGATCAATGTTCCATAGGATCTTGGAACAATTCTTATGGAACATTGATCTGTTCAAATAAATATATATCTGATCAAATAATATAGTATATATATATATATATATATATATATATATATATTTATGGTGTGTGTGTGTGTGTGTATATATATATTTGATAATTTTATTGCCGATCAAAGTTTACTTTGATTCAAGGCTCATCAATACCAGACGAGAGGTCGACAATGTGAGACAACCGTTGTCAACTTGTGGAAAACTTCCATCTCAAGTATAGATAGGCCACATTGAAAACGACCTAATGAACGCACTGGTGCGATTGAGATGCACTGAGCGAGTGGTGGAAGTGCGACAGAGAACCTCCACTGGGTAAGTCCATTAAAAACATCATCATGGCAACCAGGATGACGGAAAGGCGTGTGCTGGCGGCGAAATAGCAAGTCCCGCCCTTTATGTCATTAGCATCAGTGACTATTGGTTGGTTTCATTAACACCAATTAATCAAGCTCAGAACGATTAAATAAACTCATTATTTAATATAAAGTACAAGTAAACGTCACACAACAAAAATTTATTAATATAAGCACAAAATGCACAAATATATTACCATGAAAAGTGGTACTCCGTCTGTCGTACGGAGTCTCTGTATTATTACTTACATGATAAATGTAAGCGACTCTTAAATAATGTAGATAGCACCTTGATGCGGTTGTCATGGGAAAATATAGATTCTAGTCGTGACACCGGCCGCATAAAGTCTAAGTTCTAAGATTAACTTATCATAAGATTAATTGTAAAAGATAAACACATTCATTTTTTTGAAATAAATAGCAATTAATAATATTTTGATAATAACGTCACAATTTGATCGTGATCTTGGCACTTTTTATGAAATTAAAAGATATTTACAAATATTAGCTTGAGATATGATTTTTGATTAAATATTTTATTATAACCTTTGGTGTCAGGTCTGAGCTCTAATGTGAATGCTCTTTATAATGGCCACAAAGAAAGGTCACTCATCAAACGGCGTTGACTGTGGCCTGATTGGGTCTATACATGAATTATAATACATATTAATACTACAATATTAGAACAGTAAACATATTATTTTTAAAGAAGAAGTTTTATGACTTTGTTTAGTGTACAAGATTATAAATATACTAGGGGGTACCCCTGCACGCTTCACTTGCCAAACCTGTCACTCGCTGCGCTTTTGACTCCTCGGTCTTTGGCCTGGGTTTGTGACTTCTGACAGCAAATATTAGTAGCTAAACTATATTAATTAAAATTGGGATACGTAAATATAATCTAACAGTTAAGAATTGGGATATACAGTAATATAACAGAAGCTTACTACTCTTACGATACTATTTATTAAAAATCATCCGATGTTATTATTTAGCCTTTTTCAACAGTTGTCATTTATTTACTTTTATAAGCTGATGATTAATTTCATAAATAAAACAATCCATTACATTACATTAAAACTATGCCATTCACAGTGTAAGCAGAGCCCTACAAAACCATGCTTAAAACGTAAAATAAAAGTTGATGACGATCGGATAAATCGTGTAGTTGAAGGACAGACAGACATTCGCTTTTATGTGTAAAGAAGAAAGCTATTTTAGACAGCTGAAAGATGGTCTGCCACAGGGGTTTATACTTGCTCCAATATTATTCAACGTGTATACCACTGACATCCCAATAACAAAGTCTGAACATTTATGTATACTGACGATATTGCTTTAGCTTATCAACACAAGGACTTTAAAGCTGCTGAAGAGACACTCACAAACGATCTTGCAGCCCTCGAAGAATATTTTAGAACCTGGAAGTTAAATCCTAACCCATAAAAAACCGAAGTGACCTGCTTCCACCTAAGTAACCGACTAGCTAAACGAAAATTAAACATCTTTCTAAAGGGTGTAAAACTCCACCAAAATGACCATCCACAGAACCTGGGAGTAACGTTAGATCGATCACTGACGCTTAAAAGCCACCTCCAAAAATCAGTAGCTAAAATTAAAACCAGTGTATATGTACTACATCGTACAAGTATTGCCGGAATAACTTGGGGATCGAACACTCACGTCCTACGTACAACTGCTTTGTCACCGGTTTATTCAGCTGCTGAATACAGTGCTTCTGTATGACTAAATAGCATACATACTAAAGCGATTGATGTCCAACTTAATAGAGCAATGACAGCTATTAGTGCACTCTTATGGCGACTTCATCATCTTGGCTCCCCGTGCTGTTCAATATAGCTCCTCCAGAGACAAGAAGTCAGGAGGCACTACTTAAAGAATTCAACAAGGCCTTGAATGCCCCGCACGTACCCATTACCCAGGATCTCCCAAGTCAGAACGGTCGCTTAAAATCTCGAAACCCATCTCTCCGTACTGTTTTCGAGTTGAGCAGTTCAAATTTCTCACCCAATACTAGCTGGGCCATAGAGTGGAACAGTTGTGATGGACGAAATAAATTACTTATTAACGATCCGTCAATACCTGTAGGTGGAATGAACCTCCCTCGTAGGGAATGGACACTGTTGAATCGGTTCCGAACTGGAGTGGGCAGATGTAACTACTGGAAGTATAAATGGTGACACTAGATCAATAATGTGATTGCGTTGAGTCTATTCAAACAGTGGATCACATAGTTAAAGAGAACCTCTTGCGCTCTTTTACGCAAGATTAAACCGCATACACGGAAAATTTAGTTGGCAGGTCGTAAAAAGCTCGTTTGGGTTGGAAATTTTGCTTTATGGCAAAGGGGCTCACTTTATTTTATATACGGTATGAATTTTTGGGTTTTGGGTTTCCCAAAAAAAAAATTAAAAAGATTTAAAAAAAAAAGAACAAATTTTTAGCTGAAAAAAAATTTTCGATGTATTTTTGTGTTTTTTTTTGTTAAAGTCAACTTTAAAAAACCACTGAATTTAAAACCCTTTTTCTTTCTTAACCCTTACGGATTCTCTATAACTTGGCCCGGAAAGGGGTCCACAAAAAAATTTTCAAGTGTAAATTAAAAAACCGTTATTTACATTGATCAAATCTTAGTTTTGATTAATTTATATAAACTCTTCTGTTTTTTTAACTTTATCAAATCTTACGGTTTTTTGATTAATTTTTTATATCTCCCCTTTTTATTTACACTTTATCAACTCTTACGTTTTGATTAATTTATTATCTTTTTCATGTTATTTACACTTGATTTAAACTATTAGTTTAGATTAAAAAATTTTATTTTCTCTTCAAAAGGTTTAAATTTACCCCCTTTCAAACTCTTTCGTTTTAAAACCCCTTAAATTTTATATATTTCTCTTCATTTTTTATTTACACTTTTTCAAACCTTAGGTTAAAATTTTAAATTAAAAATCTTCTTTATGTTATTTAACTTGATCAACTCCCTTTCGGTTTAGATTAATTTATATATCCTTCCCCCTTTATATTTTCACCCCCTTTTTAAATCAACCCCTTTTCGTTTTTTGTTAATTTTATTTTAATCCTTTATGTTTTTTCCCAAATTTTTCAAACCCTTTCCCTTTAGATTAATTTAAAATTCTTCTTCATGTTATTTACCCCTTGATCCCAAATCTTTGTTTAGATTTAAATTTTATATACCCCTTCCTGTTATTTAACCCCCCGGATCCAAACTCCCTTTACGTTTTTAAGATTATTTAATTATAATTAATTTTTATTTTTATTTTACCACTTGTTCCCAACCCCCTTAACCCTTTAAAAATTTTTTAATTTCTCTTCATGTTATTTACACTTGATCAACTCTTACGTTTAGATTAATTTATATATCTCTTCATGTTATTTACACTTGATCAACTCTTACGTTTAGATTAATTTATATATCTCTTCATGTTATTTACACTTGATCAACTCTTACGTTTAGATTAATTTGTATATCTCTTCATGTTATTCTTTTGGCCGAAAAACGTAATGAATAACGTTTTTCTTTTGATAGCGTCCTGTGCCCTTTAGGGTGAACACATTGAACAATGGAGCCATTATTGCAAAACTAAGAATAGGGGTGATTTTCGACACCTCAGTCTTTAAAATAGATTAACAAATTAGTTGCGGCTTCGCGTTTTATACATAAAAATTCTGCCATGGTCTACTGTAATTTTTCTTCCATCTCCCACACAAAATACTATTGGTCTCTAATCTATTGTTTTGTTCTAAATGAAAATGACACTTTGTTTTCAGACGTTTATGTATATTTATTCTAATCAGAGGAGTGATTATTAGGATTAATAATGGTTTTTAGTTTTTAAAGAATCATAAAATAAGAAAAACAGAAAATGTTATAATATAAAGCTTAAGACACAAAAATTGAGAATAGGTACATAATTTAACATTTAGAAATAAAATTGAGTTTAAATAAAAATCTATTAAGAGTCTGCATAGGCTGTCGGAAGTTGTTGGCCTTGTAGTTTTAATCCCATAAGAACAGTTTTATTTTCGAACCGGACAAACTATCACGCGTATCCAAACTAAACAGATATTTTTAAACGGATTTTTAAAACAAATTGCACTTGACCAAGAATTAAATTGCGCTTTGGGATTGCTTTGCGGATTTCCAATTATGTTTATAGAAAACAAATATAAAAAAAATATTTAGCTTTAAACTTTTAGTCTCACCTATTTTTTTCAAAACTAGGTGTATGTATTCAAAATATGAAAAGCAAACCCAACGTACAATATGATCACGTTTAAAATGACAACTCATACACAACTTTTGGTCAACAAATAACGAAGAAATATGGATTCGCAAATAACATTGTTCTTATGGGATTAAAATCAACATGGCCGACAGCCTCTGCAGACCTCTCTTGGGTTAACTTTGTACACATACATACTTGACTATTACGGTTTAATGCCACTTAACCAGTGTCCGTATTGTCGGTGTTTGGTGGCGCTAGGATTTCCAAACACTTGGTGTCGTTAAACTCGGAATGGAAGGAAGGGTCGAAAGTGCAAGAACTCTCTCTGTTCAGCTTTCACTGTTGGTTTTCACTAGTATTAAAACCTAACTGATTATTTCACACCACGTCACGTTAATTTACGTAACTAGTGATTTATGGTCGATCAGAAACGTGAGGACAATGAACGCGATAAATATGATTCCATACATTCTGTATTCCAAGTATGTGATTTATTTATCTCTAACTGTATTATAACTTAATACACTGTTTCTTATATTTATATATTATAGTTTGTTTATTCTTTCTTCGGCCTTGTCAACTGTATACGTATAAAATACGTCAGCTACCGACATTCCGGACTCTTTATAAAAATACGTCAGCTACCGACGTTCCGGACTCTTTATAAAAATACGTCAGCTACCGACGTTCCGGACTCTTTATAAAAATACGTCAGCTACCGACGTTCCGGACTCTTTATAAAAATACGTCAGCTACCGACGTTCCGGACTCTTTATAGAAATACGTCAGCTACCGACGTTCCGGACTCTTTATAGAAATACGTCAGCTACCGACGTTCCGGACTCTTTATAGAAATACGTCAGCTACCGACGTTCCGGACTCTTTATAGAAATACGTCAGCTGCCGACGTTCCGGACTCTTTATAAAAATACGTCAGCTACCGACGTTCCGGACTCTTTATAAAAATACGTCAGCTACCGACGTTCCGGACTCTTTATAAAAATACGTCAGCTACCGACGTTCCGGACTCTTTATAAAAATACGTCAGCTACCGACGTTCCGGACTCTTTATAAAAATACGTCAGCTACCGACGTTCCGGACTCTTTATAAAAAATACGTCAGCTACCGACGTTCCGGACTCTTTATAAAAATACGTCAGCTACCGACGTTCCGGACTCTTTATAAAAATACGTCAGCTACCGACGTTCCGGACTCTTTATAAAAATACGTCAGCTACCGACGTTCCGGACTCTTTATAAAAATACGTCAGCTACCGACGTTCCGGACTCTTTATAAAAATACGTCAGCTACCGACGTTCCGGACTCTTTATAAAAATACGTCAGCTACCGACATTCCGGACTCTTTATAAAAATACGTCAGCTACCGACGTTCCGGACTCTTTATAAAAAACATTCACGATATTTAAACACTTAAATCCACTGAAATCCAAAACAAGAAAGCATAAATTGAACAAGTTTTGTGTTAGTCTGATAATTACTAATACAATGGATACCCGTAAAGATTCTTAAACGTTAGTAATCGATGTACATGTTAACCAATTGACTCTGTTGTATGGCGTCCGCTTGGTGGTTGCTATCGGCGTGGACACTACTAGAGAAGTCTGGGGTGTCTATGTTGGGTGGTAATCATTGTGCGGATGTTGTGTGGGGGAGATAACTGAGTATCAGACTTGTCAATTAGCTGAAAATCAGACCAGCACTACGTGGTTCGGATTCCACGTAAAGCTGTAGGTCCCTTAGTTGCCCTGGCTGTTGGGCTATTAATAAATTGCCCTTTCTGGGGAACAGTTGAACTCAGTTAGTACCCAGACTACACTCATCCACACTCATCCTACACTCATTATAACCATTCATATTCGCCTTAAAATACCAACAACGTTGTGTCGGCGTCTCATATGTAAGAATGTATATAATACAAATAACCATGGAAGCCTTTTCATAAATATATTTTTAAATCATTATTGTAATTTTTATCAGTTTAATTTAAATCTTAGAACTATATTGGATCGAACAAAATAAAAAACCGTACATGTAGTTTTGAATGCATTTATATTGTAGATCTAACCAAGAACAATTATTTTTCATTTATCTGTTTATTTGAATGAAAAATGAAGGACTTAATTTTTCTATGAAAAATTTAAATCATTAGGTTCACTTATACACTATATCCCTAAAGTAAACACTCAAATCTCTTAGTATTAATGTATATACTAAGTTATGTAGCTAAATATTAATCCAAATTTAAATGTAATTAAAAATGAGAAAAGTGCACCTTCTTAAACAGGAATTCCCTAGTGACTGCGGCAGTATCAGTGCCAGACGATAGTCTTGTCACACAGGTGACCCCTGGCCCTAGACGTGAGTCAGTCTGGTCTTGGGTTCCCGGGAACTCCGGCGTGTCTGTACTTCACCTCATTGCACTGAGAACTAAGTCTTGTACTAACACGATTGTCCTTATTTAACAGGAATTCCCTAGTGACTGCGGCAGTATCAGTGCCAGACGACAGTCTTGTCACACAGGTGACCCCTGGCCCTAGACGTGAGTCAGTCTGGTCTTGGGTTCCCGGGAACTCCGGCGTGTCTTTACTTCACCTCATTGCACTGAGAATCAAGTCTTGTACTAACACGATTGTCCTTATTTAACAGGAATTCCCTAGTGATTGCGGCAGTATCAGTGCCAGACCACAGTCTTGTCACACAGGTGACCCCTGGCCCTAGACGTAAGTCAGTCTGGTCTTGGGTTCCCGGGAACTCCGGTGTGTCTGTACTTCACCTCATTGCACTGAGAACTAAGTCTTGTACTAACACGATTGTCCTTATTTAACAGGAATTCCCTAGTGACTGCGGCAGTAACAGTGCCAGACGATAGTCTTGTCACACAGGTGACCCCTGGCCCTAGACATGAGTCAGTCTGGTCTTGGGTTCCCGGGAATTCCGGCGTGTCTGTACTTCACCTCATTGCACTGAGAACCAAGTCTTGTACTAACACGATTGTCCTTATTTAACAGGAATTCCCTAGTAACTGTGGTAGTATCAGTGCCAGACCACAGTCTTGTCACACAGGTGACCCCTGGCCCTAGACGTGAGTCAGTCTGGTCTTGGGTTCCCGGGAACTCCGGCGTGTCTGTACTTCACCTCATTGCACTGAGAACCAAGTCTTGTACTAACACGATTGTCCTTATTTAACAGGAATTCCCTAGTAACTGTGGTAGTATCAGTGCCAGACCACAGTCTTGTCACACAGGTGACCCCTGGCCCTAGACGGGAATCAGTGTGGTCTTGGGTTCCCGGGAATTCCGGCGTGTCTGTACTTCACCTCATTGCACTGAGAACTAAGTCTTGTACTAACACGATTGTCCTTATTTAACAGGAATTCCCTAGTGACTGCGGCAGTAACAGTGCCAGACGATAGTCTTGTCACACAGGTGACCCCTGGCCCTAGACGTGAGTCAGTCTGGTCTTGGGTTCCCGGGAATTCCGGCGTGTCTGTACTTCACCTCATTGCACTGAGAACCACGTCTTGTACTAACACGATTGTCCTTATTTAACAGGAATTCCCTAGTAACTGCGGCAGTATCAGTGCCAGACCATAGTCTTTACTCCTGGCCCTAGACGTGAGTCAGTCTGGTGTTGGGTTCCCGGGAACTCCGGCGTGTCTGTACTTCACCTCATTGCACTGAGAACCACGTCTTGTACTAACACGATTGTCCTTATTTAACAGGAATTCCCTAGTAACTGCGGCAGTATCAGTGCCAGACCATAGTCTTTACTCCTGGCCCTAGACGTGAGTCAGTCTGGTGTTGGGTTCCCGGGAACTCCGGCGTGTCTGTACTTCACCTCATTGCACTGAGAACCAAGTCTTTTACTAACACACAATTGTCCTTATTTAACAGGAATTCCCTAGTGATTGCGGCAGTATCAGTGCCAGACCATAGTCTTGTCACGCAGGTGACTCCTGGCCCTAGACGTGAGTCAGTCTGGTTTTGGGTTCCCGGGAACTCCCGCTTGTCTGTTCTTCAACTCATTGCACTAAGAACCAAATCTTGTACTAACACGATTGTCCTTATTTAACAGGAATTCCCTAGTAACTGCGGCAGTATCAGTGCCAGACCATAGTCTTGACACCTGGCCCTAGACGAGAGTCAGTCTGGTCTTGGGTTCCCGGGAACTCCGGTGAGTCTGTACTTCACCTCGTTGCACTGAGAACTAAGTCTTGTACAAATAAAAGTGTTTCGACAGTATATTATAATAAGAACCCCCCACTGGAGTTATAAACCTTGGCTCTCTTTGACCCAGTGTTAACTTTTCAAATGCATCTCTAAACTCGACGTAATAATTCTTTCAATCCAAAGAGCACTAAAATAATCCTCATAATATTAAACTCTTGCAAAAACAATAGTCACAGTCAACTACAGCAGGAGTCCCGATTATTTATATCAATCATTCTAGTTACGCATTTATTATATATGAAACATTAATTTTTAACATTTTTCTTAATCAGAGGTGATCATTGGATATCCTTTTTCCTATTTAAAATTATAATTCTATATGACTAACCGTTTATTTAAATTTAGTTCAGTATAATATACTCTTATAAATAATATGTTTTTTTTACAACAAGAACCTATTTTGATTGATCATGGATAGGGATGCTATATTAATAGATTGGATATTGCTATATTCAATTGTACACTAACACAATAAAATTGCTTCATAAAAATTAGAATATTTCTATTGTATTTACAAATTTAATTTCATGAAATGATTTAAAAAATAAATATGAAGCTTGAAGGTGCGTGTAGTTGAAAAAATACTATACATTATAACGGCAAGTTATTATAATGAAACTTACATTCAGTGACATGTGATTGGTTAAAAAGTGTCTTAAAAGTTTGCTAAACAATTGCTGAAATAAACCTTCAAACACCCAAAATTGAAAAAAAGTACAACATCTATTGGTCATTACAGTTACCGATCGTGAGTGTTCAATTTGTTCGGAATAGGACCTTCTGTCAGTCGTTCGCGCCGTAGATAAGGCGTTCTCTATTCAAATTCTGCGAAGCTGCAGACAATCTTAAACACTTCATTTCCTGCCGTCCACCGTCTGTCGGTGTCCAGTACCAAGATTTACACCACGACGTCTGTGGAATACAGTATCAGTCTGGGATAACTCCCTGACTCACATCTTGTACAACCAACTTATGTCTGAGACTACGTCAGTTTTTACTATGACTCTAATAGATGACGTTTCCATGGTTCTACTTTAGTTCAGCCTACTGCCGAACTTCTAGGTAACAAAGTGTTATAGTCAAGAAAACCCTATAAATATACTTTGGAATGCAAAATTTAAGAGGACATAAATCATGTCAGAGTTAATAGAAATAACCTTAAACATTCTACAATGAAAACCTAATTAACTAAATTAATGACACAAACAAAATGTTATGTTCGTGTTTTTTTTGTATCAGCCCTTTAACCTAATTATTAATATATGCCAATATTACGCTAATGGAAAAAAGGAACATACAAGGGCCTGTTTCTTTCCCTATGGGTAGGTGGGTGACGGGTCAATATTACTGCGCGTGTATGGCTGGGTGGGTGGACAATACCACTGTACGTGTGTCGTGTGTGGGTGGACAATACCACTGAACGTGTATCGTGTGTGGGCGGGTGGGTGGACAATACCACTGTACGTGTGTCGTGTGTGGGCGGGTGGATGGACAATAACACTGTACGTGTGTGGGCGTGTGGGTGGACAATACCACAGTACGTGTGTCGTGTGTGGATGGACAATACAACTGTACGCATGTAGGTGGGTGGGTGAACAATACCACTGTACGTGTGTCGTGTGTGGGAGGGTGGATGGACAATAACACTGTACGTGTGTCGTGTGTGGGCGGGTGAATGGACAATAACACTGTATGTGTGTTGTGTGTGAGCAGGTGGGTGGACAATACCACTGTACGTGTGTCGTGTGTGCGAGGGTGGATGGACAATACCACTGTACGTGTGTCGTGTGTGGGAGGGTGGGTGGACAATACTACTGTACGTGTGTGGGCGGGTGGGTGGACAATACCACTGTACATGTGTCGTGTGTGGGTGGGTTGATGAATAATACCACTGTACGTGTGTCGTGTGTGGGCGGGTGGGTGGACAATACTACTGTACTTGTGTAGGCGGGTGGGTGAATAATACCACTGTACTTGTGTGGGCGGGTGGGTGAAAAATACTAATGTACGTGTGTGGGCGGGTGGGTGAATAATACCACTGGACGGGTGTAGGCGAGTGGGTGAATAATACTACGGTAAGTATGTGGGCGGGTGGGTGAATAATACTACTGTACGTGTGTGGGCGGGTGGGTGAATAATACCACTGTACGTGTGTAGGCGAGTGGGTGAATAATACCACTGTACTTGTGTGGGCGGGTGGGTGAATAATACTACTGTACGTGTGTGGGTGGGTGGGTGAATAATACCTCTGTACGTGTGTGGGCGGGTGAGTGAATAATACCACTGTACTTGTGTGGGCGGGTGGGTGAATAATACTACTGTACTTGTGTGGGCGGGTGGGTGAATAATACCTCTGTACGTGTGTGGGCGGGTGGGTGAATAATACCACTGTACTTGTGTGGGCGGGTGGGTGTATAATACTACTGTACGTGTGTGGGCGGGTGGGTGAATAATACTACTGTACGTGTGTGGGCGGGTGGGTGAATAATACCACTGTATGTGTGTGGGCGGGTGGATGAATAATACCACTGTACGTGTGTGGGCGGGTGCATGAATAATACCACTGTACGTGTGTGGGTGGGTGGGTGAATAATACCACTGTACGTGTGTGGGCGGGTGGGTGTATAATACTACTGTACGTGTGTGGGCGGGTGGGTGAATAATACTACTGTACGTGTGTGGGCGGGTGGGTGAATAATACCACTGTACGTGTGTGGGCGGGTGGATGAATAATACCTCTGTACGTGTGTGGGCGGGTGGATGAATAATACCTCTGTACGTGTGTGGGCGGGTGGATGAATAATACCTCTGTACGTGTGTGGGTGGGTGGGTGTATAATACCTCTGTACGTGTGTGGGCGGGTGGATGTATAATACCTCTGTACGTGTGTGGGCGGGTGGATGAATAATACCTCTGTACGTGTGTGGGCGGGTGGATGAATAATACCTCTGTACGTGTGTGGGCGGGTGCATGAATAATACCACTGTACGTGTGTGGGTGGGTGGGTGAATAATACCACTGTACGTGTGTGGGCGGGTGGGTGAATAATACCACTGTACGTGTGTGGGCGGGTGCATGAATAATACCACTGTACGTGTGTGGGCGGGTGGATGAATAATACCTCTGTACGTGTGTGGGCGGGTGGATGAATAATACCTCTGTACGTGTGTGGGCGGGTGGATGAATAATACCTCTGTACGTGTGTGGGCGGGTGGGTGTATAATACCTCTGTACGTGTGTGGGTGGGTGGGTGTATAATACCTCTGTACGTGTGTGGGCGGGTGGATGAATAATACCTCTGTACGTGTGTGGGCGGGTGGATGAATAATACCTCTGTACGTGTGTGGGCGGGTGGATGAATAATACCTCTGTACGTGTGTGGGTGGGTGGGTGTATAATACCTCTGTACGTGTGTGGGCGGGTGGATGTATAATACCTCTGTACGTGTGTGGGCGGGTGGATGAATAATACCTCTGTACGTGTGTGGGCGGGTGGATGAATAATACCTCTGTACGTGTGTGGACGGGTGCATGAATAATACCACTGTACGTGTGTGGGTGGGTGGGTGAATAATACCACTGTACGTGTGTGGGCGGGTGGGTGAATAATACCACTGTACGTGTGTGGGCGGGTGGGTGTATAATACTACTGTACGTGTGTGGGCGGGTGGGTGAATAATACTACTGTACGTGTGTGGGCGGGTGGGTGAATAATACCACTGTATGTGTGTGGGCGGGTGGATGAATAATACCACTGTACGTGTGTGGGCGGGTGCATGAATAATACCACTGTACGTGTGTGGGTGGGTGGGTGAATAATACTACTGTACGTGTGTGGGCGGATGGGTGAATAATACCACTGTACGTGTGTGGGCGGGTGGGTGAATAATACCACTGTATGTGTGTGGGCGGGTGGGTGAATAATACCACTGTATGTGTGTGGGCGGGTGGGTGAATAATACCACTGTATGTGTGTGGGCGGGTGGGTGAATAATACCACTGTATGTGTGTGGGCGGGTGGGTGAATAATACCACTGTATGTGTGTGGGCGGGTGGATGTATAATACCACTGTACGTGTGTGGGCGGGTGGGTGTATAATACCACTGTACGTGTGTGGGCGGGTGGGTGTATAATACCACTGTACGTGTGTGGGCGGGTGGGTGTATAATACCACTGTACGTGTGTGGGCGGGTGGGTGTATAATACCACTGTACGTGTGTGGGCGGGTGGGTGTATAATACCACTGTACGTGTGTGGGCGGGTGGATGCGCACGTAAAGACATACGTTTCCTTACAAAGCCTAGTGCCTTATTAATAGATGTGTTCAATATATGACACAAGAACGCTAACCATTCTTAGTCTCTGTGATACAAAGCTGATTTCCCTTCAAATGTCATCAAAATCTGTTCAGTGTTCCGGAGATTTCGTGAAGAGTGAGTACATCGTTTTTAGATTACATATATTAAAATAAATATATATAATAATAAAAAATAAGGGAACAAACTAATTGCATAAGGCAAATGAATGTAATTATAGGACAATAAGCGTCATATGCAATTAAGGGGTTCAATTGAAAGATAATAATTATTACGTTGAGAATTTTTCAACTTCCTTTTAAATATTAACCTTGTTACTCAATTTTTACTTTTTGCTATCCAAACCCAACTGTTCAATAATCTATAATTTTTAAAAGTATTTTATATGGTATATTTATACATGTATGTTTTATAGACGTGCACATATTAATATAAAATCTAAAAAATATCTATGAAAATGTTTTCAAATGATAATGAATATTAGTTAAAAATACAAATGTTACTCAAATAACAACATTTAAATTAAGAGATTTATAAATTAAAAATAACATAAAAAGCTTACTGTTTTTTTCTGTAAACGTAAAATGATATTCAGCCTACATGGTTCATATTAAAAAAAAAAGAAAAAATATTACATTGAAAAAATTATTATTGACCACAATTAGATTATTTGCTTTGTTTTAATTTATTTATTTGTGATTTTTTCAATATGAGACTTCTCGGCAGTTGCGATATAGAAGTAGTATAATTGGTCAAGAATTTATCCAAACACTTAAAGCGTATTCTATTATAATAATTTTAATCAAACCTAATTTGATCGTGGAGTTTAATCTGATACTGCTCTTCGAACGGGATCCAATGAACATTATTATCCGAACCAATATAAATCCGGCTGGAAATGGAATATGATCTGATTGAAATTCTCAATAAGTTCTGGGTGGAATCAATCTCACCACCATAACAATGACAAATATCATCACGTGACCATGATCAGAACGAAAACTATCATAACTTCCAATCTAAAAACATATTTACCATCTTAAACTGTTATTATGCCCAAATCATGGCTAGAATAGCTTTAAAAAATTCTCAGAGGTATACCACTGAGAATGCCACATCACAGCATAGGCGAAACGTCTGGTTATTTTGTAAATAATGTAGATACCATCTTGACGTGGTTGTCACCGGAAATTATAGATTCTAGTTAAAATATTACTGTTTATATGTGAATCCTATAGCAAGGCATGGGTAAACAGCTAGTATACTAATGAAAATAAGTTACCTAAGAGTAAGACAAATCATATCAGTAACGAAAAAACTTAATAAACTCCTTACTTATAAACTTACAATGAATATCAGGAAATTGTACTTCCCATCTAGGACAGAAAAATACTCCCCAGCTAGAACAGCAGCCTATGAGATGTAAGTCATATGAGACACCCCCTTATATATCGGCCCTCCTGTGTCACAGTTAATTTTACAAAATAAGACATATGATGCCACCACACAAACTAATGATGACTGCCTAAAATCAACAGATAATCTTCTTTCTCGCTTAGATGAACTTAGAGATAGGCAATCGCTACTAATTGACCATATCCAAGACTTAAAAAAAATTATATGAAGCTAACCAAATAATTGAAAACAGTAAAAAACCATGTAATCGTAGCAACTTCTTGAAGAAGAAACGAAGAATATGATTGAATTCATCCGCATTTTGGAAGAAGAGAGCATCAAAAATTTATCTAAATTAAATGACAGCAAAACATATTCACCGAAAATCACAAAGAAATCTCTAAAATGTACGGGAATGCATACTGTTCACCTTTACCCCTGTCAAACTCCCTCTCACCTCTCAATGAATAAAATGACATCACTACACTTCACACTAGAAAGCAAGCCTCCAAACAACAAAAACGCAAAAATAAATAAATAAATAAATAAAAAATAAATAACGTCTTTATTTTGCAAGCGTTCTTCAAAGTTACAATACTCTGATTTACAAGGCAACTCTTGTCATAGCATACAGGTCAATAAACATTATCCTACATTAAAAATAAATAAAATTATATGACAATCTCTTTGATATGACTTTTAAATAAGCGGTAACTAAGACTTTTCAAAGCAGGGGGCAATTCATTATATATTTCTGGTCCAAAGAACCTAAAAGCTTTTTTGCCAATTTCTAGACGGACCTTTGGAAAATGAAGTAGGCTGTCCTGTCGAGTACTTCGGGTGTTTATTTCATGCCTGAAAATAAGCTTTAGCCTGAGATATTTAGGCTTGCCAGTGTAAAGAACTTTGTAGATAAGTTGAACAGTCTGCAAGTCACAGCAACCTTTAATTGATAGGACCTTAGAGCTTAACCTAAATTCACTAATGTGATCAAATTTTTTAGATTGTAAACAAACCTCATAGCTCTATTCTGCAATCTAGTGAGAACCATTAAATTTTCCTGAGACAGACAACGAGTTAAAGATGAAAGAGCATAATGTTGTACCGGGTCTTGGACCGGTACAGTTTCGTTTTTTCCGTCGTAGTCTGCCGGGCTGCCTGAGATTCGCTTTTGCCGGCGTTTCGCGTACTTTGGTGGCCGTTGGCCCAGTTCCGTTTCGTTCCGTGTTCCAGCAGCTTCGGTCAGGTTGGCCTGGCTGTTCAGTGGTCTTGTGCTGCCTGCAGAAATAGACATGTTCAGATAGACACACTAAAACGTAAGTGTTCATTTTGTAAGTTTTAATATCTAATCACCCTTTTGGTGAAAATATTTTGTTTCAATAATATTTAATCGTTCTTGCTTGTGTTTTCAGAGTTTTGTTAAATTTGTGTTCTTTGTCTAGATGTTTCTCAGACTAGGTTAAAGCCATGTGCTCCCATGTTACTTTTACCGTTAATTACCGTTAATGCTTTTTATATCTGCCTTTATTGTCAATAGTAGTTCTGTATAATGTTTTGTTGAGCCTTTTTACAGTTGTAGTTACCGATTTACCATATTTTTTGTTCTTTGCCAATAACCTAGCCTAGCTGTACCCTTTGATTTTCATGTTATAACCTATTGCTCAGGTTCCATAGCCTAGTTTTCAGTTTGTCATTTTTAGTTCCATATACGTAATTACGTCTTTTATAATTTGTTAAATTTGTAAATTGGTTTTAAATCTGAGTTTGCCAACATAATTATTCATAGCCTAAAAATTTGATCTTTTATTTTCCTAGTGTGCTAATCATGTATAATTTTGTCTGTTCTTGTTTTGGTTGCCAGTTCATGTTTATTAGTTGTTATTATTTTTGTAAAAGGGTTTGGCTGTTCTATTTTTAATGGCTGTGTTTGACCTTGCAGTCCAGGGTCCTTGAGTAGGACGTTTCTGCCCTCGGCCTGCCGTCCGGGGATTGTCTACCATCTGTACTGCTAGCCTGGTCTGAGGACCATGTTGGAGCCTGGAGGCGCCCGCTACCCGCGCTACATCGTTGTGGTATAAGTCTCCTGTCCTCAGGTCAGTGTTTTCCATCTTGTTTTCCCGGCGGCTGAGCTGGGGGTTGCTAATGTGAAAAATAGAAAAAAAAGAAGAAAAAAAAAATGTCTGTGGAACTTTATGTGGCCTAGGCCTGAGCTTCTAAACTTGGACAGTGATTTTAAGCAACACAGCCATTGGGGACTTATTTATTTATTTTTTTTATTAAAGGGAAAAGAAAACGTGAAATACCAAGAACTTTTAATGTTAATATTTATTGTTATTTAGTTTAATTAGGTTATTTACTTGTTACATTTGTTTAGATTTTTTATATTTGTTAGGTCCCCATTGTTAAATCCTGTTATTATTTATTTAATTGCTTAGGCCTAGTTATTGTTATTTATTTTTTGTTAAGTGTATTAGGGGGGGTTTTTGAAGTGAATTTTTACTCGAACGGTACCGTGTTATATTTTCTTTTAAATTATTTAATTTTTAAACTTTCACCAAAAGGGGACTATTGTGTTTTGCTTAACTTCTAATTCGGAGCTGCCCAGGGATTCCGGCTTACTCCCTGGCCCGGTGGAATTATGGGATTTGGGCTAAATTGCCGGTTTAATTGTTGTTTGCCAGAAGTTTTCTAAATTTTCAATTTTATGTGGGCATTAAATTTATCTTACGTTTTGGGGGTCTCCGGCTAAACTGCAGATAGGCCATACAGTTTGTTTATTGGCAACTTTGGTATTTGTAGAGTTTGTGGTATTTATAGCGATTGTTATTATTGTGTAGTATCTTGTTAATTTTAGTGTTTGTGGTTATTTATTTAAATGAGAATTTTATTGTGGCCTTCCGCCTGCCAGTTTTGTTTGTTCTTTTGAAATATAATTCAGTTTTGCTCAGCTGCCGAGTGTTATTTTGACCCTCCAACTGCCACCCGTGATCCCATCGCTCGACTTGTTTTGAGCCATCCCCCAGTTGGTACGCTTTCCAGCTTTGCTGGGGGGGATGGGTCTCAATTGGTAGCAGAGCGTGGTTGCCTAAAAAAAAAAAAAAAAAAAAAAAAAAAAAATATTCTCTCTCTTAGTTGTTGACGGTGGGTGTTTGTCTGTTAGTAGGCCATGGTTGGCCGACCTACCGTCAAGGTGCCTTGGTAATACGTAAAAAAAAAAAAAACAAAAAAATTATTTAAAAAGAAAAACTATTAGAAAACCAAATAAATAATTTAACTTAAAAAAAAAAAAAAAAAAAAAAAAAAAAAAAAAAAAAAACCTAGGCAGTCCGCTTGGTTACTTTGTTGAATGGGTTTCATGGGTGGATTGGAGTGGTCGGCAGTGGCTCGGTAGGGTGAGGGTTTTGTTCGTCTTGGACCCTGGAGTTGTCGTTTTTGTGTATATTGTTGAGAATTGTTGCGGTAGAGATGGCCTATCTGCAGAATGTTGCCCTCCTGGTCAAGGAGGAGTTGATATTTGAGTTGAGGTCGCGGGGTGTGACTCCGGAGGGAGATGTTCTGAATCTCCGGAGGTTGCTGCGGAGAGCAGTTGTCCGCGGGTACGGCGGTGGATTGGTCTGATCTACTGGAGGGTTGGTGATGAGTTGTCTGTTTGTAAGCGCAAGGTGGAAGATTGGAAGGGGTGTGTTAGAGGATTTGCAGTTGGAACCTCCAGTAGGTCGTGACCGGGCCTGCCGCCTTGCACGTTTGGGGCATTGCTTGCCCGTTTAAGGCTGGTCAACCGGGCCACCGGGCGTTGGAACCAATCGGATAGGAGCCGTGGTTCTTGGAGAGTCGTGTCTAGGCTGGATGAGATTTTTCAGGCACTCTCCGGTTCCACGACTCCTACGGGCTCTGGGTCAGCGGCCTAATTTCGCGCTTTCGCCTAATGTGTCGCAGGCCCGCAGGCTGAGACAACGGCTCTCACTCGTGGCTGAGGTTCCTTCTGAGCCTGCAGGCGTTTCTGTTTGAGGTTGCTTGTGGTTCAGCTCCAGCTGCCGCTCCTTCTTATTCTTTGTGTTCGCCTGCTCTTCTGCCAGACTCGAGCTACCACAAGGCTACCCAAAACCCTCTCACCGCCCATAAACCAGAATTTTTTCCCTGTGACCCGTTTGGGATGGTTCCTGGGGAAACCCTTTTCTTAATTTAGGGCCTTTCTCGGGAACTTAGTGAGAATTGCCCGGCATGGGGCCCTTGGGGGGACTTGCTTCGTCTGTTTTTCCCCCGTTTTGGGCAAAAGGACCCGGGTTGGGGGAGATTTTTGCTGATTTTCTGCCCTTGGCCAGTGATCCCCTGGGTGGACTCTTTTCCGACCGAGAGATTTTCGTCTTTTTTTCCCCATTGGGAACTCAGGGAAAGGATGGTCAGGGGAAATTTTTAATCGGTGGGTTTGGAAAGGGGCGGGGTCTCGGGCAGTTGCCCTTTTCAGTAAGGGAACTCGTCCAGGGGCTTTTACCCCTTTTAAAAACTCCCCAAGTTTAAAACCGGTTGTGTCATCCCGGTTTTGGCATTTTCCGGGAAAAACCCCGGTTTGCAAAATTGCGTTTTTTTGCTGGGGGTTTTTTTTTCGATTTTTGGGGGAGTTTTCCCATCAGCTGGGCATTTGGTTTCGCGCACGGAAAGTTTTCGGGCCCAAACCAAGGGGGAGGGATTCTGGGGAGTCAATCGTGCTCTCCCCACCCGCCCGGCCCCAGCTATGTCTTTTAGGTGTGAGGTCACCCAAAGGGAGGGGTCTGTGGTTCTCGGCCTCCTGTTGTGTTTTTTTTGGCTTTTTGGCCCAAAACCTGGGTCATTTTTCCCGACGTGAACTGTCCCACGTGCTCGGGGTCCGTGGGGGGGGAAAAAACGCCCCGGGGGCCCCGGGGGGTTGCCCCCCAAAGTAGCTCCCCGCGTTTTGGCGACGGCCGTGGGCCTTTTTGGGGCCTCGGGCCCACGTGCCCATAGCGGGAGTGGCGGGATTTTTTCCCGGGCCCTTGTTTGGCCCAATGGTTTCCCTGGGACTTAGTGCGGTCACCCGGTTTTTCCTGGGGGTTTTTTGGGTATCTTTTGGGGGTTTACGGGTTTTCGAGCCCTTCTTGATTCTTTTTTTCGGCATGCAGTATCACCCAGCCTTTCTCTTTTTGAGTCCCTTGCCCGCCTTAGGACTTGTCGGGAAAACCAAAGGCCTTCTTCTTTTTACGTGCGGGAAAGGGGACCCCAAAAACCCCCTCTACCTATAATTCAAAAGGGGTTTTTTTTTTCCTTTAAAAAAAATTAAAGGGATTTTCCGGGGAGGTGGGGTTTTCTTTTTCCCAAGGACCTGGGGTTTTTTGGTATCCTAGGGCAAAATTTTTTTTCTAAGGGTGGTATGGTGCCTTTTGACCTCCAGGCGCCTTTATGTTTTTAAAGTTTAAAATCGGCGAGTTTTGGTCCCTTCCTATAGGGTGATTCTGACTGCCCTCCTGCAGTAAAAAGGGGTTGGGTTGTGACCCGAACGCCCAAGGTGGATCCCGGGTTTGGGCATCTTTCCCCCCGAGGGAGGCGGAGGGGGATTAGGAGGCTGTGTTTGCGGGTTTCCCGATGTGCTTACGCCGGAGGGTTGGGGGGCACTTCTCTTCTGGGGGATGAGATCCACCTCCACGTTTTTTTCAGCCCCTTTTGAAAATCATCCGTACAAAATTGCTCCCCCAAAGATGGAGGTTATGAGGGCTATATTTTAAGGGTCTTCTGAGCAAGGGTTTTTTTTGGATTTTAACCGGTTTCCCCTTCCCGCTTAAAGCCAGTCCCGCTTTCTTTTGCCCGCCTTTTAAAGGTAAGTCTAGGCTTGGGGGATGATTATCGGGCTAAACCTAAGGTTTTTGCTATTTTTCTCGGGGACCTCTGCCTGATTTGGTTTTGCTTTGTTGGGTTTGGGGAAGGCTAAGGTTTTTTTAAATGTTTTTCCCATTTTAACCAGGCCTACCCCTCAGTTTTCCCTTGAAAAAGGAATCACGGCCTAAAAGACTACTTCTGGGGTTCCCCCGGAATTTTTACCATTCACTTTGGGGTTTCCATGGGTCTTGCTGGGGGTGCCCAGACCCCTTACTGTTTGCTTGATTCCTTTTTCCATTATGTGAATTTTAAGTTTGTCTTCAATTACCTGGGCGGGCCTTCTTGGGCTACAGTAGACTTTCGGGGGGAAAACATTTCAACATCTTTGGGGGAAGTTCTTAGGGCGGGGTTAAAATAAAACCCGGCCTTACCCTCAACCAAGGGGAAAGTCACTTTTGGGGCCCCCAGATTTCTTTTTCCCGGGTCATCTTTTCCTTCTCGAGGCGTCTGCATAGAATCCTGCGGGGGATCCCCGGGGATTGGGGGTTTTCCTTTCCCCCCAGAGATTTCCAAGGGGATTTTTCCCCTTTTTTGGGGATGGGTGAATTTTTACCCGTCGTTCAACCCTAACGTGGCCGAGGGGTTGCTGCCCCCTTTAAACGAGTTGCGGAAAGGGAAAGGTGGCCCTTTTGTGTGGGGGCCAAGCTCAGCAGACTTTCCTTTGATGCTCTCCCAAAGGGGGCTATTGCAACCTCCCGTCCTGCGTATCCTGGGTTTCAGGGAGAGAATTTGTTCTTCAGACGGGGTGCCTCCTCCTCCCCCTGGTTTTCTGTTTTGTCTTTTTTGGGAGTTTTTTATGGGGTCAAAGGGGCCCCTCGCTTTTGCTTTCGGGACGGGGTTTCTCAACCCGGAACAGAAAAGCTTTCTTCCTCTATGAGTTAAGAGTGTTGGCTGTTGTCTTTTTGGGACGGACAATTTCGGCTTTTTTGGGGAAAAAAAGCTTTAGTTTTGCTGGAGACGGGGTAATCAGGCCGTCTTTGGGCTTTTGGCCCCGATCCCAAAAGCTTTGGGAAAATTGGGTCGCTGGGGTGGTACAAAATTTCCTGCCCTTAAAATTCCGGGCCCCAAAATCTTAGGGTACCCAGAATTGGGCATTGGGGGATTTCTCTTTCCCGCAGTTACCACGAACCCAGTGATCCACCCACTGGGGGCTGTTGTCAGTGTGGTTTCTGTTCTTCTGGATTTTTCCCCTGGCTTTGGACGACCTTTTCGTCCCCTTTAGCCCGAGAGATCCTGAGCCGGGCCGTTTATCTTTAGTGAGCTTCTAGGGGGAGGTGCCCCCCTCCCTATTTTTTGTCCAAAAAGGGGAACTCCTTTTTTTGGGGGTTCCCCACAGAGGGGGGAACCCCCTGTAGTGGGGCCCCAAATCAACTAGGAACCCATGGGCTTTTAATATTATCAAATCTTCTCTTGTGGGGGGGTCATCTTTGGAAATTTAAAGGGCCAAAGCTAAAAATTCGAGGTCTTCATCTGGAAAGGGCATGGAAACCCGGGATGTTGCGGGGGAGTGCCGGGGGTTTCACCTTTGCTCCTCAGCAAAGCCTAGTCCCCGAAATGCAAGGGTTGGGGTTTTTTATCTTCTGAGGTGGCCCCGGTCGTCCCTTTTTTTAGAAGGTTTTTCATTCGACTAAAATGGGGTCATTTTCCCCGTTGGGGAAGTCAGGTAAACTCCTACCTACTGGGGTTTGGGGTGGATGTTTCTCGAATTCCCTTTGGCTTTTCCCCCTTCGGAGGCCACGGCAAACTCCCATTGCCCAGCCCCCCCAGTCCCAAAATCTTCCACCCCTTTGGTTGTGCCCCACTCCCTTTGTCCGACAACGGTTTGCCAGTTTACCCCACACCCCCAAAAAATTTTCGGGAAAATTTTTGTTTTGGGGAATGGTATCAGGCTGGACTACCTTTTTCCTTATTTTCCCAAAAGCCTTCTCAAAGCAGAGGGGGTTTAACCGCAATCTTTTGGGTTTTGGCCCCTTTTTTTACCTTCCCCTGGGTGAGAAGCAGAACACCTGGGTAAAGAGAGGTTTCTCTTGGGGTCCACCTTTATTTCAAATTCTTCCAAGCATGAGGTCCCCAATGCCCTCCCCCTTTGAGAAATTTTAAATGGCTACCCCCCTAACAACCCTTTGTTTTCCAAATTGTGGAGGCCTAGGGACTTTTCACCTACCCCGGGTGCCAGACGGGGTTTTGCCACTGGCGGGCTGCTCGGCGCAAAACCTTTCTACGTGCTTGAGAGAGAGTGGGGGAGGGGGTTTTTGAAAGGGGCGTAAAACCCCAACCCTTTTTTAGGTTGGAGAAACTGGTTTCTTTGTCAGGCTCCCCCCGGTCAGTTCGGCCCGCGGAAAAGAAAAAGCTGCCAATGTTGTCTATCCCCGGGGGGTCTGGTCCCCACCGCCCTCGACAGGGTTTTTTTACCGGGACCCCGCTCGCCCGGGTTTAAACCCAATCAAAGGGAGGGGGGTTTAGGAAAGCCCAGTTGGGCCAGTTTTTAAAGGGTTTCCCCGGGGGAAAGGGGGGGTCCGGGGGTTTTGGGGGGTTCCTGGGGGGTTTTTTGGGGCAAAAAAAGGGGTTGGTCACCCCCTGGCCCAGGTGGGTGTTTTTGGGAAGAGTCCTTTTTTTCTCTCCCTTTTTTCTTGTCGGGGGCCCCACACCAGGGTAGTTTTTCTCCCCGTTCGAGGGGGTTTTACCCTCTTTGTTTCTCTTTTGGGAAGTTTCCCTTTGGGAAAACCACTCTTCGGGGGTCTTCTTCGGGCTTCTGTTGGGTTCCCCTGGGTACCGAGTTTTCCCCTGCCCCGGGTGTGTTTTTAGGGGTTTTGGGAGGGGGGAGGTTGTACCGGGTCTTGGACCGGTAACAGGCGTTTTTTTCCCGTAAATCTGTGGGGGCCTGGGATTCGCTTTTTTCCCCGGGGGTTTCGCGTACTTTTGGGGGCCGTTGGCCCATTCCTTTCCTTTTCCCCTGTTTCCAGCAGTTCGGTCGGTTGGCCCCGGGGTGGCAGTGGTCTTGTTTCTGCCCGCAGAAAAAAGACATTTTCAGATAGACACACTAAAAACGGGAAGTTGTTTATTTTGTAAGTTTTAAAATCTAAAAACCCCCCTTTTTGGTTTAAAAATTTTGTTTCAATAATATTTAAACGTTCGGGTTGTGTTTTTCAGAGTTTTGTTAAATTTGGGGTTTTTTGGGCCTGGAAAGTTTCTCAAAACTAAAAGGTTTAAAACCATGTGCTCCCAAATTTTTCCCCTTTAATTACCGGTTTAAAGCTTTTTATATCTGCCTTTATTTTCAATAGTATTCTGTATAATTTTTTTGTTGAGCCCCTTTTTAAGTTGTAAATTACCGATTTACCAATTTTTTTTGGGTTTTTTTGCCAAATTTAAACCCAACCCCGGGGTGTACCCTTTGATTTTTATGTTATAAACCCCATTGACTCAGGGATCCAAGCCTAGTTTTTTAGTTTGTCCCCTTTTTTTTGTCCATAACGTAATTTCGTCTTTTATAAATTTTTTAAAAATTTGTAAAATTTGGGTTTTTAAATCTGAGTTTTCCAACAATTTTTTTATTTTAAACCTAAAAATTTGATCTTTTTTTTTTCCTATGTGCTAAATTTTTGTTTTTAATTTTTTTTGTCTGTTCTTGTTTTTTGGGTTTCCTTTAAAGTTTAAATTTGTTGTTATTTTTTTTGTTTAAAGGGTTTTGGCTGTTCTATTTTAATGAGCTGTGGGTTTTACCCTTTCAGTCCAGGGGCCTTGAGTAGGACGTTTCCCCGGGCCCCCGGGCCTGCCTCCCCGGGGATTGGGGCTTCCATCTGCACTGCTACCGGGGCTGAGGACCCATGTTGGGGCCTGGAGGGGCCCGTTTCCCGCGTACATCGTTTGGGGGGTTTAAATCTCCTGTCCTCAGGTCAGTTTTTCCATCTTGTTCCCTTTTTTTCCCCGGCTGGCTGGGGGGTTGCTTTAAGTTGGGAAAAAAAGAAAAAAAAGAAAAAAAAAAAAATGTCTTGGGGGAACTTTATGTGGCCTAGGCCTGGGGCTTCTAAACTTGGGCCCGTGATTTTAAAACAACAAGCCCCTTGGGGGGGCTTTTTTTATTTTTTTTTTTTAATTTTTAAAGGGAAAAAAAAAAAACGTGAAAAAACCAAAAACTTTAAGGGTTTAAAAATTTATTGTTAATTTTGTTTAATTAGTTTATTTTCTTGGGTTTCAAATTTGGGTTTTGAATTTTTTTTATTTGTTAGGGGCCCCATTGTTAAAAAATTTTTAATTTTATTTAATTGCTTAGGCCTAGTTTTTGTTATTTTTTTTTTTTGTTAAAATGTATTTTGGGGGGGTTTTTGAAGTGAATTTTTTTTCTCGGGAAAGGGACCCCTGTTATATTTTCGTTTAAATTATTTAATTTTTAAAATTTTTCACCAAAAGGGGGCTATTTTTGTTTTTGGGTTAAAATTTTTTTTCTAATTCGGGGGCTGCCCCGGGATTCCGGGGTTACTCCTTCCCGGGGGTGGAAATTATGGGATTTGGGCTAAAATTTCCGGGTTTAATTTTTTGTTTGCCCCGGAAGGGTTTT
>JAQJVL010004800.1:0-41157 GCA_035578905.1 Stictocephala bisonia
TTAATCGTGTGAGTTGGTAACACTGTGAAAAAACATTTGGTACATTTTATATAGTGTAAAGAAAAACGGATTTTTTTTTTGCATCTGAACAAATTAATTCATTTTATATAGTATATCGTGGCTCGAGCGAAGCGAGCTGTCACACACGTTCTTCTGCCGCTACTTACGTTACCCTCTCGGGTGTGTCACTGTGCCGCAGTGGTATCGACTTCGTCTCACAAACGAAAGGTTCTCAGATCGATCCCGGCACCGGTCACCAACACTTTTTGCCCACACAATAAATACAATTAATTTAATAAATACGCCGTGACGTCAGACCAAAACAACACTGACCTAGGACAACGTCGCGGGGGGTCCACGTGCTCGTAGTAAACAATAGTATGTGTGTACTACTGACAGAAAAAAGAGCGCGAAAACGGCATGACGTCACACCAAAACAACACTGACCTAGGACAACGTCGCGGGGGGTCCACGTGCTCGTAGTAAACTTGACCTTCAAGGTCACCACGTGGTGATTATCAATGAAAGGTCAACGACCTTGCTGATTATCAGTAGTAAACAATAGTAAACTTGACCTCTGGGGTCAACACGTGGTGATAAATTTGTAAACAACAACAGTACAAAGTCCAAGGTTGTGCTCGAACCGGTATTTATATACTACTCCCATCCTAGTTCCTTGTATTAAAGTTAACGCCCATCCTAGTTCCTCGTATTAAAGCTAACGCCCATCCTAGTTCCTTGTATTAAAGCTAACGCACATCCTAGTTCCTTGTATTAAAGTTAACGCCCATCCTAGTTCCTTGTATTAAAGCTAACGCCCATCCTAGTTCCTTGTATTAAAGCTAACGCCCATCCTAGTTCCTTGTATTAAAGTTAACGCTCAATCTATTTAGTTTAGCTTGGGTTTAAACCACATTATGACTATGTTGCTTTCCTGTATCAAAACAACTATTATATACCTTCAAATATATATATATATATATATATATATATATATATATATATATATATAGTTGAGTATAGGTGGTATATGTGGTTACTCCTACTAATATACTATATTACTATATACTATACTATATATACTAATACTCCAGTTGTAGTATACCAATATAATGTAGCCTATGTCATTAAATATTAAGTAGTTTATAGCTGTAAATTAAATTTATTCGTACCCTCAGTCATTCAGAATATACACAAACCTAACAACTCCATTCCATTACCCATTAATGGTTGATGGTTACTTAAATGTTCATATCTGTGCCTCCATGATCCATATATCTGCCAAGCTACTGTTTTTCCTCATCTGTTGTGTGAGTGAATCCTAGCAAATCCAGTCCGTTTCCCAAGAGTAATCCAAGAAAGGGCAATTATTGACCCCGAAGAATTGTAAATAAAACTTTCGTTCATAAAATATTTTAAAAACTACAAATTATGACAAATGTTACATATTAAACAAGTTAGTTATCATTGTAATACTACACAAATTAGCCAATCTAGTAATTTAAATGGGTTTTAGTTTTAAAGTATACTCTTGCACAAAGTACAATAATATTTATAAATGTGTGCGATTTGCAGAAAATCATGTATAAGTAATAGACGTTGTTGTTGGATACTTAGACCTACTTAAGTTTGTGAGATATAATTACAGACTGTATATATGATCTCAGTTTATTTTCATTACATTAGATTGATGTTTTATTACATCTTAAAATATTTAATATATTATAATGAAATTATAAATATTACTCATGATTTTTTAAATGTGTGAATAAGTCTATAAGTATTGCAATGTTAAAGAATAAAGATTTTAGTTAAGGCAACATTAAATCAGGAACGTTAGATTTTCCATTTTTAATAATTGAGTTTAAGATTTTAGTTTACAATTAAAATGAATTTTAGTTAACTGTTTGGTGAATATTGCACAAGGAACGAATGCAATATCGTTGTGAATAATACAACGATATAAGTGAATTGAATTATTACCGGTTGTTTTAAAATGTAGATAATTACATTAATGTATACAATTTCAAGTAAAAGGGTGGAAAAAGTCCATCTAAGAAGCAAAACTTTACTTTGTTGACTTGAAAATACTTGCAAAATACTCATTACTCGGTAATATTACCAAAAGCCTATACTTTTGTTGTATCATTTTTTTAAAAGGGAAGTTAATAATACTACTATAAAATTGTAATTAATTTGTTTATAGAAGCTATTAGGTGTATGAAAAGATGATATACGGAAACAAAGAAATAGTAAGGAACGACAATAAAGGTAAAAGTACAGCGTAATGACGGAGAGCTCTTGTTGGTGCAATAACACCCCTCTCCGTGTTCATCTAATGTATGTCTTTGTTATCATTAATACAATGGCTGTTCCCTGATACTGAACACAGCTTCACTCTACATACCTACTTTACTTAAGTAATGTACCCTGCAAGTATTAATGGTGGTTGGAATCAGTAAGGAATAATGGTAAGCGGTAGATGTACATCGTAATGACGGAGAGCTTTTGTTAGTACAATAGCACCCCTCTCCGTGTTCATCTAATGTATGTCTTTGTCATCATTAATACAATGGATGTTCCCTGATACTGGACACGGCTTCACTCTACATACCTACTTTATTTATGTAATGTATCCTGCAAGTATTAATGGTGGTTGGAATCAGTAAGGAATAATGGTAAGCGGTAGATGTACATCGTAATGACGGAGAGCTCTTGTTAGTACAATAACACCCCTCTCCGTGTTCATCTAATGTACGTCTGTCATCATTAATATAATGGCTGTGCCCTGATACTTAACACAGCTTCACTCTACATACCTACTTTACTTAAGTAATGTACCCTGCAAGTATTAGTGGTGGTTGGAATCAGTAAGGAATAATGGTAAGCGGTAGATGTACATCGTAATGACGGAGAGCTTTTGTTAGTACAATAGCACCCCTCTCCGTGTTCATCTAATGTATGTCTTTGTCATCATTAATACAATGGATGTTCCCTGATACTAGACACGGCTTCACTCTACATACCTACTTTACTTAAGTAATGTAAACTGCAAGTATTAATGGTGGTTGGAATCAGTAAGGAATAATGGTAAGCGGTAGATGTACATCGTAATGACGGAGAGCTTTTGTTAGTACAATAGCACCCCTCTCCGTGTTCATCTAATGTATGTCTTTGTCATCATTAATACAATGTTTTTTCCTGATACTGAACACAGCTTCACTCTACATACCTACTTTACTTATGTAATGTATCCTGCAAGTATTAATGGTGGTTGGAATCAGTAAGGAATAATGGTAAGCGGTAGATGTACATCGTAATGACGGAGAGCCCTTGTTAGTACAATAACACCCCTCTCCGTGTTCATCTAATGTATGTCTTTGTCATCATTAATACAATGGATGTTCCCTGATACTGGACATGGCTTCACTCTACATACCTACTTTACTTAAGTAATGTACCCTGCAAGTATTAATGGTGGTTGGAATCAGTAAGGAATAATGGTAAGCGGTAGATGTCCATCGTAATGACGGAGATTCCTTGTTAGTACAATAACACCCCTCTCCGTGTTCATCTAATGTATGTCTTTGTCATCATTAATACAATGGATGTTCCCTGATACTGGACATGACTTCACTCTACATACCTACTTTACTTAAGTAATGTACCCTGCAAGTATTAATGGTGATTGGAATCAGTAAGGAATAATGGTAAGCGGTAGATGTCCATCGTAATGACGGAGAGCTTTTGTTAGTACAATAACACCCCTCTCCGTGTTCATCTAATGTATGTCTTTGTCATCATTAATACAATGGCTGTTCCCTGGTACTGAACACGGCTTCACTCTACATATCTACTTTACTTAAGTAATATATCCTGCAAGTATTAATGATGGTTGGAATCAGTAAGGAATAATGGTAAGCGGTAGATGTACATCGTAATGACGGAGAGCTTTTGTTAGTACAATAACATTCCTCTTATAGTATTGTTAGTACAATACTCAACTAATGTTTTTCATATTAACTACAGTGGTTGTTCACTGATACTTAACATGGCTTCACTCTATATATCTTATTTCATGTCAAGATATCTACCCCTGCATAGACTCCTCAAAATTAGTGTAGAAAACGCGATTTTGAAAATAATAATGTCAGTTTCAAAAATATTATTTTATTAAATACTACCTTCTAACATAAACCCGTTTACTGAGTTTTGTAACAATCGTAAAGATAAGAACAAAGATGTAAATTGTTTTATGAAAAAACAAAATGGCGTCTAGCTGCTAAACAATGAGGAAATTCAAAAAAATATTATTCTTGATTTTTAGCTTTGAATCACACATAGAATATGAAAATATACCGCCAGCCCAACCTTTTGTAACACCTCGGAGCGGCCGTAGATAAGGGGCTAAGGCGCTGGCTTGCCACGTTGCTGGTCCGGGTTCGATCCCCGATTTGACCGCTAATATATTTTGCCCTGCCGCTCCCGTGGTTCGGAAGTCACGTAAAGCCATTGGTCCCCAGGTTAAGTATTAGAGAGGGCTCCTTAGCCCTAACTTCACCTGGTAAAACAAGACAATCTTTAACTTTAACTTTGTATATTAAACCGTCAATGTCACAAGCCCCATGAACCTTCAATGACTACTGGCTCAACACTTATCCTTCACCTATGTTCTATAATATTCACTGTAAAATATTACTAATAACATTTACATGAATAATTGAAATACATAAAAATAAAAATAAAAAAAAAAAAAAAAAAAACAAACATATACCCTATATATATATCTATTTATATCCTACATCTCTCAGTACTTAATTAATTGCGTTGCCTGCAAGTATTAAAAGTGGTCTGGAATCAGTAGGAACATGTTTCCTAAGAAACTAACCTTAGAGTTCTACATACAACATGATAAATAAATATATCAACATCATGTAATTTATATTGGTTTAAGGTAAACTCATCTAGTTTGATATAACCAAGGACGTGTTTCTTTAGAGACCATAATAATAATAACAGTTTGAATGCCACATACAACGTGATTGATAAATGTGTAAACATGACGTAAGTAACATAGATAAAAGGTAAACTCATTGAGTTTGACACAACAAAGGATGTGTTTCCTCAGAGTCCAATTACAGTGTGCGTTCTACATACAACGTGATTGATAAATGTGTAAACATGACGTAAGTAACATAGATAAAAGGTAAACTCATTGAGTTTGACACAACAAAGGATGTGTTTCCTCAGAGTCCAATTACAGTGTGCGTTCTACATACAACGTGATTGATAAATGTGTAAACATGACGTAAGTAACATAGATAAAAGGTAAACTCATTGAGTTTGACACAACAAAGGATGTGTTTCCTCAGAGTCCAATTACAGTGTGCGTTCTACATACAACGTGATTGATAAATGTGTAAACATGACGTAAGTAACATAGATAAAAGGTAAACTCATTGAGTTTGACACAACAAAGGATGTGTTTCCTCAGAGTCCAATTACAGTGTGCGTTCTACATACAACGTGATTGATAAATGTGTAAACATGACGTAAGTAACATAGATAAAAGGTAAACTCATTGAGTTTGACACAACAAAGGATGTGTTTCCTCAGAGTCCAATTACAGTGTGCGTTCTACATACAACGTGATTGATAAATGTGTAAACATGACGTAAGTAACATAGATAAAAGGTAAACTCATTGAGTTTGACACAACAAAGGATGTGTTTCCTCAGAGTCCAATTACAGTGTGCATTTTTCATACAACGTGATTGATAAATGTGTAAACATGACGTAAGTAACATAGATAAAAGGTAAACTCATTGAGTTTGACACAACAAAGGATGTGATTCCTCAGAGTCCAATTACAGTGTGCGTTCTACATACAACGTGATTGATAAATGTGTAAACATGACGTAAGTAACATAGATAAAAGGTAAACTCATTGAGTTTGACACAACAAAGGATGTGTTTCCTCAGAGTCCAATTACAGTGTGCGTTCTACATACAACGTGATTGATAAATGTGTAAACATGACGTAAGTAACATAGATAAAAGGTAAACTCATTGAGTTTGATACAACAAAGGATGTGTTTCCTCAGAGTCCAATTACAGTGTGCGTTCTACATACAACGTGATTGATAAATGTGTAAACATGACGTAAGTAACATAGATAAAAGGTAAACTCATTGAGTTTGACACAACAAAGGATGTGTTTCCTCAGAGTCCAATTACAGTGTGCGTTCTACATACAACGTGATTGATAAATGTGTAAACATGACGTAAGTAACATAGATAAAAGGTAAACTCATTGAGTTTGACACAACAAAGGATGTGTTTCCTCAGAGTCCAATTACAGTGTGCGTTCTACATACAACGTGATTGATAAATGTGTAAACATGACGTAAGTAACATAGATAAAAGGTAAACTCATTGAGTTTGACACAACAAAGGATGTGTTTCCTCAGAGTCCAATTACAGTGTGCGTTCTACATACAACGTGATTGATAAATGTGTAAACATGACGTAAGTAACATAGATAAAAGGTAAACTCATTGAGTTTGACACAACAAAGGATGTGTTTCCTCAGAGTCCAATTACAGTGTGCGTTCTACATACAACGTGATTGATAAATGTGTAAACATGACGTAAGTAACATAGATAAAAGGTAAACTCATTGAGTTTGACACAACAAAGGATGTGTTTCCTCAGAGTCCAATTACAGTGTGCGTTCTACATACAACGTGATTGATAAATGTGTAAACATGACGTAAGTAACATAGATAAAAGGTAAACTCATTGAGTTTGACACAACAAAGGATGTGTTTCCTCAGAGTCCAATTACAGTGTGCGTTCTACATACAACGTGATTGATAAATGTGTAAACATGACGTAAGTAACATAGATAAAAGGTAAACTCATTGAGTTTGACACAACAAAGGATGTGTTTCCTCAGAGTCCAATTACAGTGTGCATTTTTCATACAACGTGATTGATAAATGTGTAAACATGACGTAAGTAACATAGATAAAAGGTAAACTCATTGAGTTTGACACAACAAAGGATGTGATTCCTCAGAGTCCAATTACAGTGTGCGTTCTACATACAACGTGATTGATAAATGTGTAAACATGACGTAAGTAACATAGATAAAAGGTAAACTCATTGAGTTTGACACAACAAAGGATGTGTTTCCTCAGAGTCCAATTACAGTGTGCGTTCTACATACAACGTGATTGATAAATGTGTAAACATGACGTAAGTAACATAGATAAAAGGTAAACTCATTGAGTTTGACACAACAAAGGATGTGTTTCCTCAGAGTCCAATTACAGTGTGCGTTCTACATACAACGTGATTGATAAATGTGTAAACATGACGTAAGTAACATAGATAAAAGGTAAACTCATTGAGTTTGACACAACAAAGGATGTGTTTCCTCAGAGTCCAATTACAGTGTGCGTTCTACATACAACGTGATTGATAAATGTGTAAACATGACGTAAGTAACATAGATAAAAGGTAAACTCATTGAGTTTGACACAACAAAGGATGTGTTTCCTCAGAGTCCAATTACAGTGTGCGTTCTACATACAACGTGATTGATAAATGTGTAAACATGACGTAAGTAACATAGATAAAAGGTAAACTCATTGAGTTTGACACAACAAAGGATGTGTTTCCTCAGAGTCCAATTACAGTGTGCGTTCTACATACAACGTGATTGATAAATGTGTAAACATGACGTAAGTAACATAGATAAAAGGTAAACTCATTGAGTTTGACACAACAAAGGATGTGTTTCCTCAGAGTCCAATTACAGTGTGCGTTCTACATACAACGTGATTGATAAATGTGTAAACATGACGTAAGTAACATAGATAAAAGGTAAACTCATTGAGTTTGACACAACAAAGGATGTGTTTCCTCAGAGTCCAATTACAGTGTGCGTTCTACATACAACGTGATTGATAAATGTGTAAACATGACGTAAGTAACATAGATAAAAGGTAAACTCATTGAGTTTGACACAACAAAGGATGTGTTTCCTCAGAGTCCAATTACAGTGTGCGTTCTACATACAACGTGATTGATAAATGTGTAAACATGACGTAAGTAACATAGATAAAAGGTAAACTCATTGAGTTTGACACAACAAAGGATGTGTTTCCTCAGAGTCCAATTACAGTGTGCGTTCTACATACGACGTAATTGATAAATATATCAATATTACGTAATTAACATGGGTTATGAGGCGTCTATATATATTCATATACTGTATAAACAATTTATAATAGCCTTATAATACAAATACGTTTACCTAAAATTACGATGGAAGGCACACTGTGGTTTTTCTATGAGAAAACACACCTTTTTTTACATTAAACTCAAAAAGTTTACCCTAAACTATATTACATACGTGATGTTGATACATTTATCAGTCACGTTCAATGTGGAACTCAAACTGTTATTGGACTCTTAAGAAACAAATCCTTGGTTGTATAAAACTCAATGAGTTTACCCTGACCTATATTACTTACGTGATGTTGATACATGCACCAATCACGATGAATGCGGAACTCAAACTGTTATTAGACTCTGAGGAAACAAATCCTTGGTTGTATAAAACTCAATGAGTTTACCCTGACCTATATTACTTACGTGATGTTGATACATGCACCAATCACGATGAATGCGGAACTCAAACTGTTATTAGACTCTGAGGAAACAAATCCTTGGTTGTATAAAACTCAATGAGTTTACCCTAACCTATATTACTTACGTGATGTTGATACATGTACCAATCACGTTGAATGCCGAACTCAAACTGTTATTAGACTCTGAGGAAACTAATCCTTGGTTGTATGAAACTCAATGAGTTTACCCTAACCTATATTACTTACGTGATGTTGATACATGTACCAATCCCGTTGAATTCGGAACTCAAACTGTTATTAGACTCTGAGAAAATAAATCCTTGGTTGTATAAAACTCAATGAGTTTACCTTAACCTATATTACTTACGTGATGTTGATACATGTACCAATCACGTTGAATGCGGAACTCAAACTATTATTGGACTCTGAGGAAACAAATCCTTGGTTGTATAAAACTCAATGAGTTTACCCTAACCTATATTACTTACGTAATTAGCGATACATGTACCAATCACGTTGAATGCGGAACTCAAACTGTTATTGGACTCTGAGGAAATAAATCCTTGGTTGTATAAAACTCAATGAGTTTACCCTAACCTATATTACTTACGTGATGTTGATACATGTACCAATCCCGTTGAATTCGGAACTCAAACTGTTATTGGACTCTGAGAAAATAAATCCTTGGTTGTATAAAACTCAATGAGTTACCTTAACCTATATTACTTACGTGATGTTGATACATGTACCAATCCCGTTGAATTCGGAACTCAAACTGTTATTGGACTCTGAGGAAATAAATCCTTGGTTGTATAAAACTCAATGAGTTTACCCTAACCTATATTACTTACGTAATTAGCGATACATGTACCACTCACGTTGAATGCGGAACTCAAACTGTTATTGGACTCTGAGGAAATAAATCCTTGGTTGTATAAAACTCAATGAGTTTACCTTAACCTATATTACTTACGTGATGTTGATACATGTACCAATCCCGTTGAATTCGGAACTCAAACTGTTATTGGACTCTGAGAAAATAAATCCTTGGTTGTATAAAACTCAATGAGTTTACCTTAACCTATATTACTTACGTGATGTTGATACATGTACCAATCCCGTTGAATTCGGAACTCAAACTGTTATTGGACTCTGAGGAAATAAATCCTTGGTTGTATAAAACTCAATGAGTTTACCCTAACCTATATTACTTACGTAATTAACGATACATGTACCAATCACGTTGAATGCGGAACTCAAACTGTTATTGGACTCTGAGGAAATAAATCCTTGGTTGTATAAAACTCAATGAGTTTACCCTAACCTATATTACTTACGTGATGTTGATACATGTACCAATCACGTTGAATGCGGAACTCAAACTGTTATTGGACTCTGAGGAAATAAATCCTTGGTTGTATAAAACTAAATGAGTTTACCCTAACCTATATTACTTACGTGATGTTGATACATGTACCAATCACGTTGAATGCGGAACTCAAAATGTTATTGGACTCTGAGGAAATAAATCCTTGGTTGTATAAAACTCAATGAGTTTACCCTAACCTATATTACTTACGTGATGTTGATACATGTACCAATCACGTTGAATGTGGAACTCAAAATGTTATTGGACTCTGAGGAAATAAATCCTTGGTTGTATGAAACTCAATGAGTTTACCCTAACCTATATTACTTACGTGATGTTGATACATGTACCAATCACGTTGAATGCGGAACTCAAAATGTTATTGGACTCTGAGGAAATAAATCCTTGGTTGTATAAAACTCAATGAGTTTACCCTAACCTATATTACTTACGTGATGTTGATACATGTACCAATCACGTTGAATGTGGAACTCAAAATGTTATTGGACTCTGAGGAAATAAATCCTTGGTTGTATAAAACTCAATGAGTTTACCCTAACCTATATTACTTACGTGATGTTGATACATGTACCAATCACGTTGAATGCGGAACTCAAAATGTTATTGGACTCTGAGGAAATAAATCCTTGGTTGTATAAAACTCAATGAGTTTACCCTAACCTATATTACTTACGTGATGTTGATACATGTACCAATCACGTTGAATGTGGAACTCAAAATGTTATTGGACTCTGAGGAAATAAATCCTTGGTTGTATAAAACTCAATGAGTTTACCCTAACCTATATTACTTACGTGATGTTGATACATGTACCAATCACGTTGAATGTGGAACTCAAAATGTTATTGGACTCTGAGGAAATAAATCCTTGGTTGTATAAAACTCAATGAGTTTACCCTAACCTATATTACTTACGTGATGTTGATACATGTACCAATCACGTTGAATGTGGAACTCAAAATGTTATTGGACTCTGAGGAAATAAATCCTTGGTTGTATAAAACTCAATGAGTTTACCCTAACCTATATTACTTACGTGATGTTGATACATGTACCAATCACGTTGAATGCGGAACTCAAAATGTTATTGGACTCTGAGGAAATAAATCCTTGGTTGTATAAAACTCAATGAGTTTACCCTGACCTATATTACTTACGTGATGTTGATACATGTACCATTCACGTTGAATGCGGAACTCGAACTGTTATTGGACTCTAAGGAAATAAATCCTTGAGTGTATAAAACTCAATGAGTTTACCCTAACCTATATTACTTACGTGATGTTGATACATGCACCAATCACGCTGAATGCGGAACTCAAACTGTTATTTGACTCTGAGGAAACAAATACTTGGTTGTATAAAACTCAATGAGTTTAACCTAATCTATATTACTTACATTATGTCTATTACCTCCGGCCTAACCGTCGTGGTAAATTTAATAACTTTAGTTTCATACCACTATCGTGGTATTTTCGGTCCGACTGTGTCACTATGTACAACATTAGGAGCCGACGTTTCAGCCTCGTTATAGAGTACCTTCCTCAGGGCTACGTAGAAGCACTTGCACACGTAGCCCTATGAGTAGTACTGGAGCGTACAAGTCTGGGTCTCAGGTTGTATAGGGTGTTCTAGACCCTTCTTCGCTGTCTTTGTTTATGTTATCTGTAGAATCTTCCAGACAGTTCCATGCCTTTAGCTTGCTGATTATCGGTAACCATGTGTTGCTAAGTTCGATGCCCTAGTCTTTGTTTAAGTTTTTCTTTTTGTGTTTCTTTATTTCTATGGCTTCTAAAACTTTTCTTTCAAAATAATGAGCTGAGTTTGCTAGATTTCCGCTTTATCAATTTCAATAGAATGTTTAGTGATAAACAAATGCTCGCCAACTGCTGACTGTTTAATATTGGAATTCTTTGTACACCTTATATGTTCCTTAATACGTGTAGATACCAATCTGCCAGTTTCACCTATGTAACAATCTTTGCAAACACATGGTATATGGTAAACACCAGGAATCTGAAGGGGAGATTTATCTTTAACAGGTTCAGTTATCTGACTGATTTTTTTTATAGGGATTGGAAATAGTTTTTATGTTATATTTCTGTCCAATCTTATCTGTAGTTCCTTTGACATACGGCAAAAATGTTTTCTTTTCCTTTGTACTGTTTTCGGGTTTCGGTGGTTTTATTTTTCTTGATTCTTTAGAGTTTGGAAGATTGAAGAATTTGTATAACCATTCTGTTGGAATGTAGTCATTAGGTGAGAGTTTCCAGTAATTTAGTTTTATTTATCAGAAATAAAAACCACTCTGTTAGCCAAGGTATTTAAAACAGCAGTTTTTAGCTGGGTGGTGGTGTGTATCTGCATGTAAAATTCGAAGCGATTTCTATGCGTTTCCATCTGGTTTCTTCATGACCAATACGTCCAGAAAGGTGACAGCCCTTCTCTTCGATTTGCATTGTAATTCGATTTGTTTGATTAATTGAGTTACCATATAGGAAACTATCCAACGTGTTCCTGCCATGCGGCCAAAAAACAAATGTATCGTCAACTTAACGGAGAAAAACAGAGGGTTTTAAAAAATTCTTTTAAAAACAGGCTCTATCTACTGCAGTTTTAAAACCGTCTGTATTTCTCCGTTTGATCAAACCCACGTCTCCCAGCAGTGGCTCAGTCAATACATAAAGTATGTGGTAAATTGTATGTCCGTAGCTAACTGGGCAAACCCGCGTCTACCAGCAGTAGCTCAGTCAATACATAAAGTATGTGGTACAATGTATGTATGTCCGTAACTCACTGGGTAAACCCGCTTCTCCCAGCACTAGCTCAGTCAATACTTAAAGTATGTGGTACATTTGTATGTCCATCTAACTAGGCAAACTCGCGTCTACCAGCAGTAGCTCAGTCAATACATAAAGTATGTGGTACATTTTTATGTCATCTAACTGGGCAAACTCACGTCTACCAGCAGTAGCTCAGTCAATACATAAAGTATGTGGTACATTTTTATGTCATCTAACTGGGCAAACTCACGTCTACCAGCAGTAGCTCAGTCAATACATAAAGTATGTGGTACATTTTTATGTCCGTAGCTAACTGGGCAAACCTGCGTCTACCAGCAGTAGCTCATTCAATACATAAAGTATGTGGTACATTGTATGTCCATAGCTAACTGAGAAATCGCGCATCTACAAACAGTAGCTCAGTCAATACATAAAGTTTGGGGTACATTGTATGTCCGTTGCTAACTGGGCAAACCCACACATCTACCAGCATTAGCTCAGTCAATACATAAAGTATGTGGTACATTGTATGTTCGTTGCTAACTGGATAAACCAGCGTCTCCCAGCAGTAGCTCAGTCAATACATAAAGTATGTGGTACATTGTATGTCCGTAGCTAACTGAGAAAACCCGCATCTACTAGCATTAGCTCAGTCAATACATAAAGTATGTGGTACATTGTAAGTCCGTTGCTAACTGGACAAACCCGCGTCTCCCAGCAGTGGTTCAGTCAATACATAAATTATGTGGTACATTGTATGTCCGTAGCTAACTGGTCACACTCGCGTCTCCCAACAGTAGCTTAATCAATACGTAAAGTATGTGGTAGATCATATGTCCTTAGCTAACTGGCCAAACCCACACATCTACCAGCAGTAGCTCAGTCAATACATAAAGTATGTGGTACATTGTATGTCTGTTACTAACTGGCCAAACCCACACATCTACCAGCAGTAGCTCAGTCAATACATAAAGTATGTGGTACATTGTATGTCCGTTGCTAACTGGACAAACGCACTTCTCCCAGCAGTAGCTTATTCAATACATAAAGTTTGGGGTACATTGTAAGCTAACTGAGAAAACCCGCATCTACCAACAGTAGCTCAGTCAATACATAAAGTATGTGGTACAATGTATATCCGTAACTAACTGGGCAAACCCGCTTCTCCCAGCATTAGCTCAGTCAATACATAAAGTATGTGGTACATTGTATGTCCGAAGCTAACTGGGCAAACCCGCGTCTCCCAGCAGTAGCTCATTCAATACATAAAGTATGTGGTACATTGTATGTCCGTAACTAACTGGGCAAACCCGCGTCTCCCAGCAGTAGCTCAGTCAATACATAAAGTATGTGGTACATTGTATGTCCGTAGCTAACTGGGCAAACCCGCGTCTCCCAGCAGCAGCTCAGTCAATACATAAAGTATGTGGTACATCGTATGTCAGTAGCTAACTGGGCAAACCCACGTCTCCCAGCAGTAGCTCAGTCAATACATAAAGTATGTGGTACATTGTATGTCCGTTGCTAACTGGGCAAACCCACGTCTCCCAGTACTAGCTCAGTCAATACTTAAAGTATGTGGTACATTTGTATGTCCGTCTAACTAGGCAAACCCGCGTCTCCCAGCAGCAGCTCAGTCAATACATAAAGTATGTGGTACATTGTATGTCCGTTGCTAACTGGGCAAACCCACGTCTCCCAGCACTAGCTCAGTCAATACTTAAAGTATGTGGTACATTTGTATGTCCGTTGCTAACTGGGCAAACCCACGTCTCCCAGCACTAGCTCAGTCAATACTTAAAGTATGTGGTACATTTGTATGTACGTCTAACTAGGCAAACCCGCGTCTCCCAGCAGCAGCTCAGTCAATACATAAAGTATGTGGTACATTGTATGTCCGTTGCTAACTGGGCAAGCCCACGTCTCCCAGCACTAGCTCAGTCAATACTTAAAGTATGTGGTACATTTGTATGTCCGTTGCTAACTGGGCAAACCCACGTCTCCCAGCACTAGCTCAGTCAATACTTAAAGTATGTGGTACATTTGTATGTACGTCTAACTAGACAAACCCGCGTCTCCCAGCAGCAGCTCAGTCAATACATAAAGTATGTGGTACATTGTATGTCCGTTGCTAACTGGGCAAGCCCACGTCTCCCAGCAGTAGCTCAGTCAATACATAAAGTATGTGGTACATTGTATGTCCGTAGCTAACTGGGCAAACCCGCGTCTCCCAGCAGCAGCTTAGTCAATATATAAAATATGTGGTACATCGTATGTCCGTAGCTAACTGGGCAAACCCGCGTCTCCCAGCAGTGGCTCAGTCAATACATAAATTATGTGGTACATTGTATGTCCGTAGCTAACTGAAAAAACCGGCATCTACCAACAGTAGCTCAGTCAATACATAAAGTATGTGGTACATTGTATGTCCGTAGCTAACTGAGAAAACCCGCATCTACCAACATTAGCTCAATCAATACATAAAGTATGTTGTACATTGTATATCCTTAGCTAACTGGGCAAACCCGCGTCTCCCAGCAGTAGATCAGTCAATACATAAAGTATGTTGTACATTGTATGTCCGTAGCTAACTGAGAAAACCCGCATCCACCAGCAGTAGCTCAGTCAATACATAAAGTATGTTGTACATTGTATATCCGTAGCTAACTGGGCAAACCCACGTCTCCCAGCAGTAGATCAGTCAATACCTAAAGTATGTTGTACATTGTATGCCCGTAGCTAACTGAGAAAACCCGCATCTACCAGCAGTAGCTCAGTCAAATCATAAAGTATGGGGTACATTGTATGTCCGTTGCTAACTGGGCAAACCCACACATCTACCAGCATTAGCTCAGTCAATACATAAAATATTTGGTACATTGTATGTCCGTTGCTAGCTGGACAAACCCGCTCCTCCCAACAGTAGCTCATTCAATACATAAAGTATATGGTACATTGTATGTCCATTGCTAATCGGTCAAACCCACGTCTCCCATTCGTTCATACGACTCTGGATCCCGACGGGCAGTAGAGGGTTTAGTGGGTTAGTCTGGAGGGTGAATCTCACACACAGTGTATAAATGCATTTCCCACACTTAAAAAACTGCCTCAAGACTATTATTTATGAAGATTTAATTAATTGTAGGGCTGAACTATTGATTATTCACATGTTTTTGTTAAATGGTATACTTTCATTCTAATGGACGTTATAGATTATCCGTAACTCTATTAGACACTTCAAACTTTCTTTTATTTATCGTAATACAAAACACTGACCAACTAACTTAGTTTCCTGTTGATTTACTAAACGAAATGAGACACCTTCTACTAGTAGTTGTTTGATTTGACAAACCTTAATGTCCATTAGTGTAGTCACTTTTTGAGTAAGATTCATATGTTTCACTGATATATAAAAAATATATAAAATGGGACTATTCACCATCTGCCATGTTCTTAACAATAAATAACTCAAGCAGTCTTATTCAAAAGGGTGTTCTAGGGCACAGAGCTATTGTGCCAGGAAGTTTATGTAGGTGGAAGACAAAGCACTCAAGAGCTATAAAGTAGGTTTTAACCACCACATTAGCATGTTATCGTTGTAAGAACATACTCCAGAGAATGTCGAAAGTACGTGTTTATTAAGCTTTGAGCTATTATGTCTGTTTACACTTGAACACTTTTAAGATGACTTCTTGTTTATGACTGTTAGTAAATTACGAGGGGTTGTATCATAGTTAACGATAATAGATATTCTAGAGTTATATTTACAAGTAAGAAATTATACTTATGTATTCCTTGTATTAAAACTTAAAGATCTGGGATTCCTGCGATGCAAACAAATATACAAGTATTGTTTCTTGAAAATAACATTCAAAGCCATAACATATTGATGAATTAAATGATCCGCCGAAATAATTTCAATTTAATAAAAGTGATATTAATTTTGAATAATTCCACAGGGAAGTTTGAATGTGAATACTTTGAAACTTTTATAATCCAACCTACAAGTTTTAAGTCTTGAACAATAAGTGTGTTTTGGTATAAATTGTGATAATTTTAATGCTATACTTTACGACAAACTTAGTCAGCTGTTATGGAATAAAAATCCGATTACAATGTTTATTTATTGCAAAAAGTATTTGAAGTCTGGAATGTTTTCTGACCATTTAGGGCACAAAAATACTTCTATGCAAAAAGTGTTATATTGGTATTAAATAATATTTAGGATAAATTAATGAAATGAGAATGAATATAAAATACAATTTGTTCCTTTAAAGGCATTTGCAAGTCTATTTTCAGCGTGGCTAAATAAACTAACTACGAAGCTGTGTATATATTCATAAGCTTCATTAAATTGATGTTACTCTAAAAACACTGTACTGTAAGCGATATTGTTAAATGCATTTAAGATAATTTAAGTTATATTGAAATATCTGGCCACATTAATTTTGAAAAGATCACATATTATTTTACAATTATATTTCTTGTTTATTTTGTAGTTTGTATTGGTAAATGGAAATATACTCGTTTATTTTATATCCATATAATTTTAATTCAACTGTTTTAACTAAAATATGTTTAGTAGTTTGAAAGGATTGTAATTACAGAGATACAAAAATACTAATTAGTTACATTTTATTGGTGAAATAAGAAAGTTAAATTAGTATTATACCGGCAGTTGTTTAAAAATTATCGATTGGCATTGGATTGTTCAAGTGTTTTAAAAATAACACAACATTTCAACAGGTATAAAACGTATGTCTTCAGTTGCGAATTAATACCTTGTCCTCCATATTTTCTCTACTTCAACTCACCTTAACCTACATCGATGTAAAAAACCATTACAAATGACATGCTTATAGGTTGCGTTTGACCCCTCAAATAATCATTTCTTCTTACAAACTATTACAATTACACACATTTTGAGACCCATCCACCCCCACCAAAGCTGGTAAGCGTGCCAACCGGGGGATGGCTCAAAACTGGTCGAGCGATGGGATCACGGGTGGCAGTTGGAGGGTCAAAATAAAACTCGGCAGCTGAGCAAAACTAGTTTTATTACCAAGAAGCAAAAATATAATAAATCAAAAACGGCAGAAGGCCACAATATAAAATAGGCAGAGGGCCACAATATAAATTTGCACTTAAATAAATAACAAACCACCCACAAAAGCTACAAGAACAACAAACTCTACAAATACCAAATTTAACAATTAACAAACTGTACGGCCTATCTGCAGCCTAGCCAGAGACACCCAAAACGTAAGACCATTTATTAACCACTTAAAAATGAACATTTAGAAACAAATTTAGATAACCCCAAAATAACACCGGCAATTCAGCCCACATCCCTTGATTCCACCGGGCCAGGGAGTAAGCCGAAATCCCTGGGCAGCTCCGAATTAGAAGTTACGTAAAAGTACAATAATCCCCTTTTGGTGAGTTTAAAAATTAAACAATTTAAAAAAAAATATAACACGGTACCGTTCGAGTAAAAAGTCACTTCAAAACCCCCCCCGCCAATACACTTAACAAAAAAATAAATAACAATAACTAGGCCTAAACATATAAATAAAGAATACTATAGTTTAACAGTAGGGCCTAACAAAATATAAAAATTTGAATAACTATAACAATAAAATAAACTAAAGATTAACAACAATAAATATTAACACAAATTTTTTTTATATTTTAAAAACCCTTCTTTTTTCTTAAATTTGCAATATCTATAACAATGTCCCCCCATGGCTGTGTTTCCCAAAATCACTGTTCGAGTTTTAGGCCTAGGCCACATACAGTTCCACAAACATTTTTTTTCTTCTTTTTTTTCTAATTTCACTGTTAGAGACCCCCAGCTCAGCCGCCGGGAAAACAAAATGGAAAGCACTGACCTGAGGACTGAAGACTCCTACCCAAATACGTAGGTGGGGCAGCAGGGTCGCCAATGGCCTCTATACATGGTCCTCAGGCCAGGCTGGCAGTGCAGAATGTTCGACAATCCCCGGACGGCAGGCCGAGGGTAGAAGCGTCCTACTCGAGGACCTTGGACTGAAAGGCCAAACACAGCAATTAAAACAGTCCAGCCATCACCACCAAAATACTATACATAACCCCTAATACATGACATGGCAAAACAAAACAGGAACAGACAAAATTGTACCTGATTGGAGCACCCTAGAAAATAAAAAATAAATTTTTAGGCTATGACTAATTATGTTGGAACCTCAGATTTAAGACAAATTACAAATTAACATATTATAAAAGACGTATATGGAACTAAAAATGACAAACTGAAAACTAGGCTATAGAACAGGAGCAATTTGTTATAACATGAAAATCAAAAGGTACAGATAGGCTAGGTTATTGGCAAAGAACAAAAACTATGGTAAAACGGTAACTCCAACTGAAAAAAAAGTTCAACAAAACATTATACAGAATTACAATTGAAAATAAAACAAGATATAATAAACCAATTACTGGTAAAACTGTAACATTGAGCACATGGCTTCAACCTAGTCTGAGAAACATCTAGACAAAGAACCCAAATTTAACAAAACTCTGAAAACACAAGTAAGCCCGTTGAAAATTATTTAAACAAAAGTATTTTCACCAAAAGGGTGATTAGATATTAGAAATTACAAAATGAACACTTACATTTTAGGTGAATTAGCCTCGCATGTCTATTTCTGCAGGCAGCACAATACAAACAGCCGAACAACCTGACAACCTGCTGGAACACGGAACGAACGGAATCCGAGCCAACGGCCACCAAGGTACGCAAAACGCAGGACACGAGTGAATCTCAGGCAGCCCGGCAGACTACGATGAAAAAAAGAAATGTACCGGTCAAAAGACCCGGTACAATTTTATTAAACGTATATACAGTTCAAAGCACAAAATAACACATTATCAATTTAATAATATACAGAAAAAATAAAAATAAGTAAATTATATAACTTATCCAAACAGAGTTTAATTTTCCAACTCAACGAGGTACATGAGACCAGGAAACTATAAATCACTACACTCACCAACTGAATCCACGTATTGATCCTTCCAAATGATGCCCATGGGCACTATGTCAGGGGTGGTGGAGGTGTAGTTGTGTGAAATATCTCATGATTTAAAAAGGAAATCTTGTTATATTGGAGGCATTTGCTCATGACAAGCTTCCGAGCTAGGGTACTCGAGGACAAAATAAATAGAAGCTCCTTCCAAGCGCACTGAAGGGCACGCAAAGGCCACGCTAAAATGTATGTCCCTTAATTGCCCTGGCTCTTAATAAATGACTCTTTCTAAGAAACATTCGACCTTAAAATGGGTCAAGTAACAATGACTAAACTCGTTCATCAACATTCTTCAAACTCATTCGCCTTTCTGATTCACCCATAGCTTTTTCTTTCAGCGTCTTATCAATACATAAAACTGTATTTTATTAGAACGTAGAATGCAAATGTTTCAATGACCAAACAATTCTACAGGATATACATTTTGCCCTACATCTTTAGAGGTAGTAATTATATAATCAACCGAATTCATCTTTAGAATATTTTCAATACTTCTCCTGTATAACATTTACCATGAATCAATGACCACATGTAAATTTAAAGAGTTCAATAGTGATGTATGTTTACTTGGAGGTGCTGAAATAGTTCGTCAGGGGCGACTTCAATCAATGACCACATGTAAATTTAAAGAGTTCAATAGCGATGTATGTTTACTTGGAGGTGGTGAAATAGTTCGTCAGGGGCGCCTTCAATCAATGACCACATGTAAATTTAAAGAGTTCAATAGCGACGTATGTTTACTTGGAGGTGGTGAAATAGTTCCTCAGAAGTGACTATAATCAATGACAACATATAAATTTAAAAAGTACAATAGCGATGAATGTTTACTTGGAGGTGCTGAAATAGTTTGTGAGAAACGACTACAATCAATGGCCACATGTAAATTTAAAGAGTACAATAGCGATGTAAGTTTACTTGGAGGTGCTGAAATAGTTCGTCAGGAGCGACTACAATCAATGGCCACATGTAAATTTAAAGAGTACAATAGCGATGTAAGTTTATTTGGAGGTGCTGAAATAGTTCGTCAGGAGCGACTACAATCAACGACCACATGTAAATTTAATGAGTGCAGTAGCGATGTATGCTTACTTGGAGGTGCTGAACTAGTTTATCAGAAGTGACTATAATCAATGACCACATGTAAATTTAAAGAGTACAATAGCGATGAATGTTTACTTGGAGGTGCTGAAATAGTTTGTGAGAAACGACTACAATCAATGGCCACATGTAAATTTAAAGAGTACAATAGCGATGTAAGTTTACTTGGAGGTGCTGAAATAGTTCGTCAGGAGCGACTACAATCAACGACCACATGTAAATTTAATGAGTGCAGTAGCGATGTATGCTTACTTGGAGGTGCTGAACTAGTTTATCAGAAGTGACTATAATCAATGACCACATGTAAATTTAAAGAGTACAATAGCGATGAATGTTTACTTGGAGGTGCTGAAATAGTTTGTGAGAAACGAATACAATCAATGACCACATGTAAATTTAAAGAGTACAATAGCGATGTAAGTTTACTTGGAGGTGCTGAAATAGTTCGTCAGGAGCGACTACAATCAATGGCCACATGTAAATTTAAAGAGTACAATAGCGATGTAAGTTTACTTGGAGGTGCTGAAATAGTTCGTCAGGAGCGACTACAATCAACGACCACATGTAAATTTAATGAGTGCAGTAGCGATGTATGCTTACTTGGAGGTGCTGAACTAGTTTATCAGAAGTGACTATAATCAATGACCACATGTAAATTTAAAGAGTACAATAGCGATGAATGTTTACTTGGAGGTGCTGAAATAGTTTGTGAGAAACGACTACAATCAATGGCCACATGTAAATTTAAAGAGTACAATAGTGATGTAAGTTTACTTGGAGGTGCTGAAATAGTTCGTCAGGAGCGACTACAATCAATGACCACATGTAAATTTAAAGAGTTCCATAGCGATGTATGTTTACTTGGAGGTTAAATAGTTCTTCAGGAGCGACCACAATCAATGACTATATGTACATTTAAAGAGTTCAATAGCGATGTAGGTTTACTTGGAGGTGCTGAAATAGTTCGTCAGGAGTGACTACAATCAATGACCACAAGTAAATTTAAGAGTGCAATAGCGATGTATGTTTACTTGGAGGTGCTGAAATAGTTCGTCAGGTGTGACTATAATGATAACCACATGTAAATTTAAACAGTGCAATAGCGATGTAAGTTTACATGGAGGTGCTGAAATAGTTCGTCAGGAGTGACTACAATCAATGACCACATGTAAATTTAAAGAGTGCAATAGCGATGTATGTTTACTTGGAGGTGCTGAAATAGTTCGTCAGGAGCGACTACAATCAATGACCACATGTAAATTTAAAGAGTGCAATAGAGATGTAAGTTTACATGGAGGTGCTGAAATAGTTCGTCAGGAGCGACTACAATCAATGACCACATGTAAATTTAAAGAGTGCAATAGCGATGTATGCTTACTTGTTAATGCTGGAATAGTTAGTCAGGAGCGACTACAATCAACGACCACATGTAAATTTAAAGAGTGCAATAGCGATGTATGCTTACTTGGAGGTGCTGAAATAGTTCGTCAGGAGTGACTATAATGAATAACCACAAGTAAATTTAAAAAGTGCAATAGCGATGAATGTTTACTTGGAGGTGCTGAAATAGTTCGTCAGGAGTGACTATAATGAATAACCACAAGTAAATTTAAAAAGTGCAATAGCGATGTATGCTTACTTGGTGGTGCTGAAATAGTTAGTCAGGAGTGACTAAAATCAATGACCACATGTACATTTAAAGAGTGCAATAGCGATGAATGTTTACTTGGAGGTGCTGAAATAGTTCGTCAGGAGTGACTATAATGAATAACCACAAGTAAATTTAAAGAGTGCAATAGCGATGAATGTTTACTTGGAGGTGCTGAAATAGTTCGTCAGGAGTGACTATAATGAATAACCACAAGTAAATTTAAAAAGTGCAATAGCGATGTATGCTTACTTGGTGGTGCTGAAATAGTTCGTCAGGAGCGACTACAATTAATGACCACATGTAAATTTAAAGAGTGCAATAGCGATGAATGTTTACTTGGAGATGCTGAAATAGTTCGTCAGGAGTGACTACAATTAATGACCACATGTAAATTTAAAGAGTACAATAGCGATGTATGCTTACTTGGAGGTGCTGAAATAGTTCGTCAGGAGTGACTATAATGAATAACCACAAGTAAATTTAAAAAGTGCAATAGCGATGAATGTTTACTTGGAGGTGCTGAAATAGTTCGTCAGGAGTGACTATAATGAATAACCACAAGTAAATTTAAAAAGTGCAATAGCGATGTATGCTTACTTGGTGGTGCTGAAATAGTTCGTCAGGAGTGACTACAATCAATGACCACATGTACATTTAAAGAGTTCCATAGCGATGTAAGTTTACTTGGAGGTGCTGAAATAGTTCGTCAGGAGTGACTACAATCAATGACCACATGTAAATTTAAAGAGTGCAATAGCGATGTATGCTTACTTGGAGGTGCTGAAACAGTTCGTCAGGAGTGACTACAATCAATGACCACATGTAAATTTAAAGAGTGCAATAGCGATGTATGTTTACTTGGAGGTGCTGAAATAGTTTGTGAGAAACGACTACAATCAATGACCACATGTAAATTTAAAGAGTGCAATAGCGATGTATGTTTACTTGGAGGTGCGGAAATAGTTTGTGAGAAACGACTACAATCAATGACCACATGTAAATTTAAAGAGTACAATAGCGATGTAAGTTTACTTGGAGGTGCTGAAATAGTTCGTCAGGAGCGACTACAATCAATGACCACATGTAAATTTAAAGAGTTCCATAGCCATGTATGTTTACTTGGAGGTTAAATAGTTCTTCAGGAGGCGACTACAATCAATGACTATATGTACATTTAAAGAGTTTCAATAGCGATGAATGTTTACTTGGAGGTGCTGAAATAGTTCGTCAGGAGTGACTATAATGAATAACCACAAGTAAATTTAAAAAGTGCAATAGCGATGTATGCTTACTTGGTGGTGCTGAAATAGTTCGTCAGGAGCGACTACAATTAATGACCACATGTAAATTTAAAGAGTGCAATAGCGATGAATGTTTACTTGGAGGTGCTGAAATAGTTCGTCAGGAGTGACTACAATTAATGACCACATGTAAATTTAAAGAGTGCAATAGCGATGTATGCTTACTTGGAGGTGCTGAAATAGTTCGTCAGGAGTGACTATAATGAATAACCACAAGTAAATTTAAAAAGTGCAATAGCGATGAATGTTTACTTGGAGGTGCTGAAATAGTTCGTCAGGAGTGACTATAATGAATAACCACAAGTAAATTTAAAAAGTGCAATAGCGATGTATGCTTACTTGGTGGTGCTGAAATAGTTCGTCAGGAGTGACTACAATCAATGACCACATGTACATTTAAAGAGTTCCATAGCGATGTAAGTTTACTTGGAGGTGCTGAAATAGTTCGTCAGGAGTGACTACAATCAATGAACACATGTAAATTTAAAGAGTGCAATAGCGATGTATGCTTACTTGGAGGTGCTGAAATAGTTCGTCAGGAGTGACTACAATCAATGACCATATGTAAATTTAAAGAGTGCAATAGCGATGTATGCTTACTTGGAGGTGCTGAAACAGTTCGTCAGGAGTGACTACAATCAATGACCACATGTAAATTTAAAGAGTGCAATAGCGATGTATGCTTACTTGGAGGTGCTGAAATAGTTAGTCAGGAGTGACTACAATCAATGACCACATGTAAATTTAAAGAGTGCAATAGCGATGTATGTTTACCTGGAGGTAAAATAGTTCTTCAGGAGCGACTACAATCAATGACCACATGTAAATTAAAGAGTGCAATAGCGATGTATGCTTACTTGGTGGTGCTGAAATAGTTAGTCAGGAGTGACTACAATCAATGACCACATGTAAATTAAAGAGTGCAAAAGCGATGTATGCTTACTTGGAGGTGCTGAAATAGTTAGTCAGGAGTGACTACAATCAATGACCACATGTAAATTAAAGAGTGCAATAGCGATGTATGCTTACTTGGAGGTGCTGAAATAGTTAGTCAGGAGTGACTACAATCAATGACCACATGTAAATTAAAGAGTGCAATAGCGATGTATGCTTACTTGGAGGTGCTGAAATAGTTAGTCAGGAGTGAATACAATCAATGACCACATGTAAATTTAAAAAGTGCAATAGCGATGTATGCTTACTTGGTGGTGCTGAAATAGTTAGTCAGGAGTGACTACAATCAATGACCACATGTAAATTAAAGAGTGCAATAGCAATGTATGCTTACTTGCTGGTGCTGAAATAGTTAGTCAGGAGTGAATACAATCAATGACCACATGTAAATTTAAAAAGTGCAATAGCGATGTATGCTTACTTGGTGGTGCTGAAATAGTTAGTCAGGAGTGAATACAATCAATGACCACATGTAAATTAAAGAGTGCAATAGCGATGTATGCTTACTTGGTGGTGCTGAAATAGTTAGTCAGGAGTGACTACAATCAATGACCACATGTAAATTAAAGAGTGCAATAGCGATGTATGCTTACTTGCTGGTGCTGAAATAGTTAGTCAGGAGTGAATACAATCAATGACCACATGTAAATTTAAAAAGTGCAATAGCGATGTATGCTTACTTGGTGGTGCTGAAATAGTTAGTCAGGAGTGACTACAATCAATGACCACATGTAAATTAAAGAGTGCAATAGCGATGTATGCTTACTTGGAGGTGCTGAAATAGTTAGTCAGGAGTGACTACAATCAATGACCACATGTAAATTAAAGAGTGCAATAGCAATGTATGCTTACTTGCTGGTGCTGAAATAGTTAGTCAGGAGTGACTACAATCAATGACCACATGTAAATTAAAGAGTGCAATAGCAATGTATGCTTACTTGCTGGTGCTGAAATAGTTAGTCAGGAGTGAATACAATCAATGACCACATGTAAATTAAAGAGTGCAATAGCAATGTATGCTTACTTGCTGGTGCTGAAATAGTTAGTCAGGAGTGAATACAATCAATGACCACATGTAAATTAAAGAGTGCAATAGCGATGTATGCTTACTTGCTGGTGCTGAAATAGTTAGTCAGGAGTGACTACAATCAATGACCACATGTAAATTTAAAGAGTGCAATAGTGATGTATGTTTACCTGGAGGTAAAATAGTTCTTCAGGAGCGACTACAATCAATGACCACATGTAAATTAAAGAGTGCAATAGCGATGTATGCTTACTTGGAGATGCTGAAATAGTTTGTCAGGTGCGACTACAATCAATAACCACATGTAAATTTAAAAAGTGCAATAGCGATGTATGTTTACTTGGAGGTGCTGAAATAGTTCGTCATGAGTGACTACAATCAATGTCCACATGTATATTTAAAACAATGCAATAGCGATGTAAGTTTACTTGGAGGTGAGAAAATATTTCGTCAGGAGCGACTATAATCAATGACGGCATGAAAATATAAAGAGTACGATAGAGCTGCGTTTATTGGGAAGTGCTGCAATGCCGGTGAAGGAGAGAATACTACTAATGGCCTCTTATACAACTAAAGGGTATGTAACATATGTATGTTTAATCGGAAATAACTTGTTTTCACGGATAAACACCAATAAAAAATAACATATAACTCCTAAGTATATTATAGGGTTGTGTTTTAAATAAGTTTAGGTTAATATCACTCCCCTCATTAGGTTTGTAAACATTCATAGGATTGGCTATAAATACATCTAAGAAGGAATATTCGTTACCACCCGATTGAGTCACATTAGGTGTTTAGCAGTCTCGGTTACTAACTTATGCCTCATTACTGTCATTTGTTTGGGTCACATTAGTTGTTTAGCAGTTTCGGTTACTAACGTTAGAACTCATTACTGTCATTTGTTTGAGTCACATTAGTTGTTTAGCAGTCTCTGTTACTAACGTTAGACCTAATTACTCTCATTTGTTTGAGTCACGTTCGTTGTTTAGCAGTCTCGGTTAGAAACGTTAAACCTCATTACTATAATTTGTTTGAGTCATGTTCGTTATTTAGCAGTCTCTGTTACTAACGTTAGACCTCATTACTGTGATTTGTTTGAGTCACATTAGTTGTTTAGCAGTCTCGGTTACCAACGTTAGACCTCATTACTGTAGTTTGTTTGAGTCACGTTCGTTGTTTAGAAGTCTCTGTTACTAACGTTAGACCTCATTACTGTAGTTTGTTTGGGTCACATTATTGTTTAGCAGTCTCGTTTACTAACTTTAGTTTTTTAATTAGCATAATACGTGTTGGTACATATACAGTACAGGTAAACGTCACACAACACAAATTTATTACAATATAAGCACAAAATGCACAAATATACTACAATACAAGCACAATATTTGTGCATTTTGTGCTTGTATTGTAGTATATTTGTGCATTTTGTGCTTATATTGTAATAAATTTGTGTTGTGTGACGTTTACCTGTACTGACTAACTTTAGACCTCATTACTGTAATTTTTTTTGTCACATTAGTTGTTTAGTAGTCCCGGTTTCTAACGTAAATCTCATTACTGTCATTGGTGTAAGTCACATTAGTTGTGTAGTAGTCTCGGTTACTAACGTTAGACCTTAATACTGATTTGTTTTAGTCACATTAGTTGTTTAGCAGTCCCGGTTACTAACGTTAGACGTCGTTACTGTCATTTGTTTGAGTCACATTAGTTGTTTAGCAGTCTCGGTTACTAACGTTAGACCTCGTTACTGTCATTGGTTTGAGTCACATTAGTTGTTTAGCAGTCTCAGTTACTAACGTTAGACCTCGTTACTGTCATTTGTTTGAGTCACATTAGTTGTTTAGCAGTCTCAGTTACTAACGTTAGACCTCGTTACTGTCATTTGTTTGAGTCACATTAGTTGTTTACCAGTCTCAGTTACTAACGTTAGACCTCGTTACTGTCATTGGTTTGAGTCACATTAGTTGTTTAGCAGTCTCGGTTACTAACGTTAGACCTCGTTACTGTCATTTGTTTGAGTCACATTAGTTGTTTAGCAGTCTCGGTTACTAACGTTAGACCTCGTTACTGTCATTTGTCGTTAAAGTGAGTACGGTTCAACCATCGATTGGACCTTTCTTGTGTTTAATTATTGATTTCATTTAAAAGAGACCCAAGCAATAGTATTTATTTCCTATTTATACTACTTAAGTTTTATTAAATTTAATACATATATTCTGTTCAAATATTGTACAAGAAATAAATTACAAACTAAAGTCATCTAACGGGAAGTAGTAATATAATTTTATGAAGCAACGTTAAGAAGTAGTTAAATATTGGGAACATTAAAGAAATTCGCTTGCATAAATTAGTAATGAGTAACAAACCTTTTGAAAGTACGTGTCGTGTACTTAGTGAAACGAAATATAATTTATTCATTTTGTTTTATTAGCCTCCAGAACTGTTATATTATAGAAATAATACTGGTTAAATTACTTTTTTCCTGTCAACAGTTCTTCAAACATAATCTGCTATGTACATTTCGAAGCATAGAGCTTCATCATCAGGCTTTCCAAAAACGTCACTATTTGCATTACACTAAACATTAAAAACATTTAAAATATAAACATATAAACATAGCACATTTGCCGGCCGGCGATAGACACCAACTTTTTATTAACTATTTTATCTATTATCTCACTATTGTATCCATTGTCTATGGCAATGTATTTGATGGTGGCTAGTTCGGTTTCGTAATCTTCTTTATCCATAGGTATGGATAGAAGTCTGTGGACCATACTATTATAGGCTGCCATTTTATGAATCATTGGGTGGTAAGAGGTTGCATGGAGGGTATGGTCAGTAGTGGCAGGTTTGCGGTATACAGTAAATTTAATGTTGTTATTTTCTTTTTTGAGTTTTAGGTCTAGATAAGTTAAGCTATTATCCTTTTCTGTTTCCAATGTGAATTGTAGGTCAGGTGAAATACTATTTAGATATTTTTTTCAATAGTTCTAATTGTCTTGTGTTTCCTTTATAAAAAAATATAGTGTCATCGACATATCGTTTATAAAATAAGATATTCTTTTTGTAGTTGTTGGTTGATGAGAAAATATAATTATTTTCAATGTGGTTCAAATATATTTCTGTTAAAATGCTGGATAATGGTGATCCCATTGTTAGACCTTGTTTTTGGATGTAGTATTTATTATTAAACTGAAAATAGTTTTGTTTCAGGGTAATTTCTAGTAAGTTTATTAACTCATCTATAAAATCATTGCTCAGTTTTGAATATGTAGACAAATTATGTTTTACCAAATTGATAGTAATATCTACTGGTACATTTGTGAATAAATTTACAATATCAAATGATGATAAACAATCTTATTTTATAAACGATATGTCGATGACACTATAGTTTTTTATATAGGAAACACAAGACAATTAGATCTATTGAAAAAATATCTAAATAGTATATTACCTGACCTACAATTCACATTGGAAACAGAAAAGGATAATAGCTTAACTTATCTAGACCTAAAACTCAAAAAAGAAAATAACAACATTAAATTTACTGTATACCGCAAACCTACCACTATTGACCATACCATCCATGCAACCTCTTACCACCCAATGATTCATAAAATGGCAGCCTATAATAGTATGGTCCACAGACTTCTATCCATACCTATGGATAAAGAAGATTACGAAACCGAACTAGCCACCATCAAATACATTGCCATAGCCAATGGATACAATAGTGAGATAATAGATAAAATAGTTAATTAAAAGAAGAACAGAAATTCACACACAAAGATTCCTAATACAGATAAAAAATTTGTATCATACGAATATGGCCATTATCTACACCATACATTATCAAAAGAATTAAAGAAACAAAATATCAATGTGTCATATAAGACCTCTAATAAACTTAATAAACATCTAAACATCCAAAAACACAACATGAACAAAAATACAGGTATTTATAAGATAAACTGTTCTGATTGTCCAAAGTTTTACATTGGCCAAACAGGTCGTTCTTTTAAAAAACGTTTCTCCGAACATCTTCCGAAACAATCAACAAGTCAGAAATCAAAAGTTGCTGAACATTTAATTTCCAATAGACATAATATTGACAGTTTAGAAAACAATTTAGAAATTTTATATAAATGCAACAAATCATATTTTATGAATACAATAGAAGAACTCCATATTTACAATGCTTTCAAATCTGATCCAAGTAATATTTTGAATGACAAATTAAAATACAAGTCCAACGTACTGTTCAACTGAATAAACAACTTGCAGTCACAAAGGAAGAAAATCAATATAATTAAAGTCCAAGGTCAACAGGTGGGAGTAGGTTAACATGTTTGAGTTCGTTACCTGCTCATTGGTCATCAGTTGGTGTCTATCGCCGGCCGGCAAATGTGCTATGTTAATATGTTTAAATGTTTATATTTTAAATGTTTTTAATGTTTAGTGTAATGTAAATAGTGACGTTTTTGGAAAGCCTGATGATGAAGCTCTATGCTTCGAAATGTACATAGCAGATTATGTTTGAAGAACTGTTGACAGGAAAAAAGGTAATTTAACCAGTATTATTTCTACGAAATATAATGTTGTTCCTATGTTATTATGGGCAGACGCATATCTACGTACTGTATATTTTCACTTACACTATATTAGGCACAGTTTTTTCTATGAATAAATGAGACTCACTCACCATCGTATGTGTATAGGTGAGTGGGAGGGTCATAACCACTATTTTTACATGTATTTTTTTAATACACAAATTATGTCAGGTGTCAAGGGTGGGCGGGAGGGCGCTCTGTAATTTATCTAATTAATATATTTAGGACAACATGTTATTTAGTAAAATTTGAATCTTAGAGGTATTTATTTATAAATTGTATGTGCTTATAAAAATATACTTATATAAAATTAGCAATGGAAAATAATAATTTTATTAAAATCAAATAATTTAATTATTTCTTAAACTAGATTATTCATTACTTCCACTAACTTCATGACGTATTGTACAAAACTACATAACGATAATTAATGAAACGCAAAATGAGCATAAACATCATATATTTGTTCAAATCGGAGATAAAATGAATTAAATATGTCATGTGCTATAAAAGCAGACAGTCTCATTTTTGAGCCATGTGAAACTCTTTATGGTAGTCGGGGAGTAAATAATACCTGGTTATGAGGACTTCTTTATTGAACTAGATTGAGCGGTTGTGTCAGAAATAGTGATTCCATCGAATGCTATCTAGGTTCAGTGATACATTGGATATCATTAAATATGAAGTAGAAATTAGTCTGACCTCAAACATAGGTAAACCAATTTTTGAGACTAATTATCTAAGAATTAATATCAACTATCACCTCTGCCATAACAAATATCTGGAACTGCAAAAATTCAACTGGAACATAATATGATATTTACCTGCAACTACAAGTTTAGACAAGTCATAGTGAATTTGCATCTGATGGCGATTCTCTTTTCATTAACTAAATAAAATAAAAATCAGACAAACGTTTGAAAACTATATAAGGTATACCTATAAACTAACTCTAAATAAAAACTATGTATTTAACTGGAATAAGTTATTTTCAAAACACCATTCACTAATTATCTAAAAATGTTTGTAGCCAATCAACATTTACTAATTTACTACTAATTTACTATGCATTATAAGATGCCTCTCTATATGCCAGACTAGAATATCTCTACATATTGTAACGTAAATAATACATTGAAACAAATATTTGATTAAATTATTTTAGGCTAATCTTGTTTCCCAAAAACTGTTGACTGGCTTAGTTCGATTAAACAGTCTTAGAACATGACTTCCTAAATTCTTGAAATAAGTAATAGAATTAACAGTAAGTTTTGAAAGCTTTACCATACAAATGTTATATTTTTATGATATACAACCAGTTTTAAAATAAATAGTTAGTGTATTTATGTTTAATCTTTTTTAATTTCTATTTAAAAACACATATTTTACTTCGAGTAATTGTCGTTTGTTGAGAAAATATTTTCCGATTTTACTGAGGCAACGTCAGATTTCGGATATTAAGCCCTTGCCCGAGTAGGGGTCAGGAAATGGTAAAATAGCAGTGGTTCACTCAACTTGGCAAGAAAAACATTATAAAATATATTAATTATAGTATATTATACATAATTACTACTACAGTAATTGTCTAAGCAATTACTATTTGCAGATAATTATTTTTGTTTGTTTGTTATTAGTCACAAAAATAAAAAAGGTTGGAAAGAAAAAGCAAGTTTGAATACTCACAAACAATATGAAATGAAAGCTTTTAAATATAATTATGCAGGTGGCACTGATGTTTATATAATTATATGATTAAGTTGGTTAAGACAAATCTGCATGTGTTTTCGAAATAAAATCAAACTTATATTAATTTCAATTATTTAATATAACTGACTTAGGTAAATTAATGATTTCTCTATATTGTTAAATTAAATTTAAACAAGTTAACTATAGTCTGTGGAAAGTCCCCGATTCATTACATTTTATTTTCAGTGTTATTAATATAATAAGAAAATTTCACATGCACATTACACAAGTTGTTTCTATCACAGCAATCATAAAAAATAAATTGAATAAAATTAGCCTTTACTATAAATTTTTGAAGAATTATATGACAGTGATTAGCTAAAAACATTCGTCGTTCCTAAGCTTAATTTAAACACAATAAAGTTTTCTTTACAGTAATAATAGATCGATTGAAACTAAAATTATTAGTTAATCTCCACGTAAAACATGATTCAATGTGATAAAAATAAATTTACTACAGTTTACTGCAGGGAATAACGTAGTATTTTGTTTAATCATTGATTCATAGTTACTTAAGACACATTTAAAAGCAACAGAAATTTGATAATTTCCAATTTTTAATAAAAATAAGACGGTCATATTTTAATTATAGTAAACTGATTAATTATCGTAAAACGGAGGCCAATTGTAATAACCAAAGTATAATTATTAGTTAAAAATAGATATTGTGGAAAAATATTATTACTCAAATAGACTAGTTAATTATTAATGTCATTTCACCGCCCCAATAATACAACTGTAATCAGTGTTATACGTCAAATTATCAAATAACAGTATGGAAACATACTAAAGTACCAAATCATGTTAATTTTGTCTACATTTCATCAGTTGTTTAGATACACTCACTTACCCTACAAATCGCTGTCGTAAATTTAAAGTTATACAGCTATTTTTAAATTTAAATTTTTAGATAGTAAAAGGAAATGTTACTACTATGTCATTCTGTTAAAGTTGGTTTCATTCTATTATAGTTTTCTTATAAAAGTTGTTTTACTGTTAAAATATAACTTATTCTATAAAGTAATATAGTTATTTTATAATTGTAAAATTTAGGCTAACCCACTTTTTGTTCTAACATATTTCATTGGCGTTTAAATTAGGTATATTAACCAACACATTTATACCAGTTTGCATATTTAAGTTGACGTCTATCACTTGAACCTATAATTTTGTTACAAAAGCGCTTCGTATTCCTGGGCGCCTCAAGGAAGTAACACCTATTTAGACAAGTTGGCTAAACTAGGCTAAACTAAGGGAGGACTCACTTATACCAAGTCTATTTTAGCCTAGTTTAGCCAAATTTATAAACGTATTGGCTAAACTAGACCTAAACAAGGCTAGTTGGCTAAACCATGCACATAGGTGGGATAGGTGGCTACAGGATTGTATCCGATGCTGTAAACACGCGATACGGTAGAAAATTCGTATGGTATACATACGATACGATCGACACATCCTTATTCCGATATGAGGAACAATGTTCCACGAGATCAAAGGTAGAAGTTACTGCAAAAGCCTTTGCAAAAGCCTCCAAAGATCAATTCGACTAGCACCCATGATAAATTTTTAGGTAGTCATTCGTGACCAGTTTATGAAGGTAGCAACAACCATGATCAAACTGGGTAGCGACCATGATTAAATTTGGGTAGCAACCATGATCAACTTATGTGTAAACTAAAATCAGCTTGGGAGCACTCGTAATCAACTTCGGCAATGGGAGTTTGGAGGCGCAGCCCTCAACATGCACAGCTAGTAGTCATGAATATAAAAATTAAAAATATTAAGACTCATTGTTTAGTAAAAAAGTCATTGTTTAATTTTGTAACTAAATACAACTTAAATGTTTGAATGTGCGTGCGTGCGTGTATGCGTGCGCGCGCGCGCGCGCGTGTGTGTGTACTTATGTAAATGTGTCTACTTATTTATAGGTAATCAGATTTTGTTTTGCTAAAAACATTGCTTTAGTAATAATTCATTGTTTAAGGAGGTGTTGTAGTAGGTTTCATATGACAAAATATTAGTATGGTATTAAAAGAGTATGATTTTATAAATATTATACAGAAAATTTCGTAAATGTGATAAGTTTTTTATTTCAAGTGAAAATGCTATTAAAATACCCAAACACGTCGTGAAAAAAATAAACAGTAACTTCAAATTTGAGCTGTTTTTAATATTTCAAGGACTTTTTCTCAATATTTCAATAAGTTTTCTCACTATTTTAATGACTTTCTTATTTTATATTACTGATTGCAACTGACCATGTCATGTTGCTATATGATAAGAAGTAACGTACATTTATGTTAATCATGTTAATATATTTAGGCTTTGATAGCTTGTCAAGTAAAACTAATTGTAATTTTACTAATTATAATTTGTTCAGTATTTTATAAGTACCCTTAAGTTAATATCATCTCCTAAATTTCAGGGGATTATCGTATCTCTATATTGTCTGCTTAAGACTCGTTTATTTTCATAACGTATTTAATTGAAATTTAAAACAATACATAGTTTGAGGGACCCTCATATGATACTCCATCATTAACAAACTTCCAAAACAATACATAGTGTAATTTAAAAATAAACGGTCCTCAATATTCCAATACACAAAATTTCATTTAATGAGGTCTTTATTGAAGATAACAAGATCAGACCAAACATAACTCATACTGATATTGATATTACCATTATCTGAAACCACCAATAAACATTCAATTCGTTTCTATGTACGAACAGGTAATCGGATCAAATACGCCTTGTCGGCATCCCTACATTTCAAACAATGAGTATATACAAATCCCTATCTATATTTACAACTAATCAGTGCTGACGAAATTTTCAATTAACACAAATGTAACCACCGTACAATAAATACACCCAATGTTATTACTGCTAATCAGCCTTCATTCGGTAAAAACTTACTATTGATTAATTACAATTTACATTTAATACTTAATCAGCAAAATAATATTCAGTTGTACATTTATCTCTTTACATAATATCTAGTGATTGTTATTGATTAAAATAGGACAATCCGTTTTTATATTGTATTGTTTTTAATCTGCTCTCTTATTGGCACCATAAGATCTTTAAAAAAAATTTGTTTGGTATTTTTGACAGACTCGTCACAAAAGTACTTTAATTAACTTATTTCTGGTGCATGTTTTGTAATTATAAATGGTTATTGTTCATAGAATCACCAGTAGTCTAAAGCAATGACTTGATTATTTAGTGACACATGCCAAATTACACCATCCATCCACCTTTGTAATAACAACAATAGTCAGTATTATACATCATATCGTATGGAAACATATTGAAGTACCAAAATTTTTTTATTGTTTATTTCCCTAAAACAAACAATTGTTATACATCCGATTATGTTTTTTATAGACATAAATTATTTACTCGTTTTATTTAATTAATTTTTGAAATAACTATTACGTGGTTTCTATGAAACCGTTTACATTATGAACAGAGAATAAGTCATTGTAAACAGAAATATTTAAAAATCCACCGTTATAAAATCTTTAACAAATTTATTTATTACCATTTTGTATATATTTTCATGCTATTTTGATTAATCATGAAATGTTTCCTATGTAATTTGTTTAAATGCCAATCTCCTTTGTAATCTTGCTCTGACTATTTATATGTGCAGATAACCATAACAGTACAAGATGAACACTACTAATACAAACTTTCAGTCGAGGTAGTCGACCACTACCTTCCGCTGACAACTATCCAAATACCTTATTCTAAATATAATATAAGCCTTTAATATATAAGCCGTTAAATATAAGCCTTTTAACGTGAATAAATAGTATTTATTAGTTAGTCTCAGTGTCGTCTGGTCTGATGTTATCTTTAACAACGAGAGGCCTCATCAAATAGTATTTATTAGTTAGTCTCAGTGTCGTCTGGTCTGATGTTATCTTTAACAACGAGAGGCCTCATCAAATAGTATTTATTAGTTAGTCTCAGTGTCGTCTGGTCTGATGTTATCTTTAACAACGAGAGGCCTCATCAAATAGTATTTATTAGTTAGTCTCAGTGTCGTCTGGTCTGAAGTTATCTTTAACAACGAGAGGCCTCATCAAATAGTATTTATTAGTTAGTCTCAGTGTCGTCTGGTCTGATGTTATCTTTAACAACGAGAGGCCTCATCAAATAGTATTTATTAGTTAGTCTCAGTGTCGTCTGGTCTGATATTATCTTTAACAACGAGAGGCCTCATCAAATAGTATTTATTAGTTAGTCTCAGTGTCGTCTGGTCTGATGTTATTTTTAACAACGAGAGGCCTCATCAAATAGTATTTATTAGTTAGTCTCAGTGTCGTCTGGTCTGATGTTATCTTTAACAACGAGAGGCCTCATCAAATAGTATTTATTAGTTAGTCTCAGTGTCGTCTGGTCTGATGTTATCTTTAACAACGAGAAGCCTCATCAAATAGTATTTATTAGTTAGTCTCAGTGTCGTCTGGTCTGATGTTATCTTTAACAACGAGAAGCCTCATCAAATAATATTTATTAGTTAGTCTCAGTGTCGTCTGGTCTGATGTTATCTTTAACAACGAGAGGCCTCATAAAATAGTATTTATTAGTTAGTCTCAGTGTCGTCTGGTCTGATGTTATCTTTAACAACGAGAGGCCTCATCAAATAGTATTTATTAGTTAGTCTCAGTGTCGTCTGGTCTGATGTTATCTTTAACAACGAGAGGCCTCATCAAATAATATTTATTAGTTAGTCTCAGTGTCGTCTGGTCTGATGTTATCTTTAACAACGAGAGGCCTCATCAAATAGTATTTATTAGTTAGTCTCAGTGTCGTCTGGTCTGATGTTATCTTTAACAACGAGAGGCCTCATCAAATAGTATTTATTAGTTAGTCTCAGTGTCGTCTGGTCTGATGTTATCTTTAACAACGAGAGGCCTCATCAAATAGTATTTATTAGTTAGTCTCAGTGTCGTCTGGTCTGATGTTATCTTTAACAACGAGAGGCCTCATCAAATAGTATTTATTAGTTAGTCTCAGTGTCTTCTGGTCTGATGTTATCTTTAACAACGAGAGGCCTCATCAAATAGTATTTATTAGTTAGTCTCAGTGTCGTCTGGTCTGATGTTATCTTTAACAACGAGAGGCCTCATCAAATAGTATTTATTAGTTAGTCTCAGTGTCGTCTGGTCTGATGTTATCTTTAACAACGAGAGGCCTCATCAAATAGTATTTATTAGTTAGTCTCAGTGTCGTCTGGTCTGATGTTATCTTTAACAACGAGAGGCCTCATCAAATAGTATTTATTAGTTAGTCTCAGTGTCTTCTGGTCTGATGTTATCTTTAACAACGAGAGGCCTCATCAAATAATATTTATTAGTTAGTCTCAGTGTCGTCTGGTCTGATGTTATCTTTAACAACGAGAGGCCTCATCAAATAGTATTTATTAGTTAGTCTCAGTGTCGTCTGGTCTGATGTTATCTTTAACAACGAGAGGCCTCATCAAATAGTATTTATTAGTTAGTCTCAGTGTCGTCTGGTCTGATGTTATCTTTAACAACGAGAGGCCTCATCAAATAATATTTATTAGTTAGTCTCAGTGTCGTCTGGTCTGATGTTATCTTTAACAACGAGAGGCCTCATCAAATAGTATTTATTAGTTAGTCTCAGTGTCGTCTGGTCTGATGTTATCTTTAACAACGAGAGGCCTCATCAAATAGTATTTATTAGTTAGTCTCAGTGTCGTCTGGTCTGATGTTATCTTTAACAACGAGAGGCCTCATCAAATAGTATTTATTAGTTAGTCTCAGTGTCGTCTGGTCTGATGTTATCTTTAACAACGAGAGGCCTCATCAAATAGTATTTATTAGTTAGTCTCAGTGTCGTCTGGTCTGATGTTATCTTTAACAACGAGAGGCCTCATCAAATAGTATTTATTAGTTAGTCTCAGTGTCGTCTGGTCTGATATTATCTTTAACAACGAGAGGCCTCATCAAATAGTATTTATTAGTTAGTCTCAGTGTCGTCTGGTCTGATGTTATCTTTAACAACGAGAGGCCTCATCAAATAGTATTTATTAGTTAGTCTCAGTGTCGTCTGGTCTGATGTTATCTTTAACAACGAGAGGCCTCATCAAATAGTATTTATTAGTTAGTCTCAGTGTCGTCTGGTCTGATGTTATCTTTAACAACGAGAGGCCTCATCAAATAGTATTTATTAGTTAGTCTCAGTGTCGTCTGGTCTGATGTTATCTTTAACAACGAGAGGCCTCATCAAATAGTATTTATTAGTTAGTCTCAGTGTCGTCTGGTCTGATGTTTCTTTAACAACGAGAGGCCTCATCAAATAGTGTTTATTAGTTAGTCTCAGTGTCGTCTGGTCTGATGTTTACGAGAGGCCTCATCTAATAACGATTTTATTTGTTAGAATATTGAACACTATTTATTTATAAATAATTAATTGTCTAATAAGAATATAAGTTTGAAAAATAATACAAAGTAATTTTTCTTAAAAAAAAACACTCACACCACATAATGATAATGTAAGTGTGTCCCTTATGTATTTCGATCTACACTCTTTATTTCATCCTGAGTCACGACCCCATGTTTACATAAAAACGTGTTGAAATCCCTCAACGACCACCCTTAAGCCTCCCCCCACTCCTACTACGCAGCCCCTTCCTACTTAATGTCAGAATGCTATCAGCTTAACTTACTTTAACTTTTAAACGTTGTTTTCCTAACTGTTGGGGATGTTAAGTAGTGTGTTTTTTTTTATAAAACTACTGTTACGAAAATAATCAATATAATATCGTTTAACCTACGATAGTTGCAAGAGAGATTTAGTGTTTGCATTGTTGTAGAACATTTTATTTGTCCTTAACAGATGTGGATCCTTACCGGTTCCTTACTAACTTACAAGTATTTTAGCAATAACCTTTACACAATATGTACACACAATGAACAATGATTTGTTCTTTTTCATTCATTTTGCTTAGTCTTATTTCGAAAATGTCATTATATATAAGACGTGTTATTTTTTATGAACGTCAACTTTTATAAATACATTTGCACCTATAAACTATGTACATGAATGCAACCATGTATTCTAGAATAGTAAATATATTATTATTCTATCATCCATATATTTACTACTCAGTTATTTACTTAAAATTCTATCCTTTTTATTGAATGGCAGGACTTTGATTTCAGTTTTAGTCCGTCAAATTGGCGTATTCGGTAATGTACTACACATCAAATACAATCGTTGTACTTCCTTAGGTTTGCTTGTGTTTTAAATTAACGCAGAGCACAAGTTTTAAACTCATACTTGTACATTTAATAAATAATACATAAATACTTTACATTCTATTGATCATAAATTATAAATATTTGTTTGTTAATATTGTAAAATAACACATGTTTAAAAACACATTAACGAGAAACGTTTACTTTACAAAAACTAGCCTCCTGTTTCGGAGGTCTCTCTCTGCTAAGAAATGTGAAAATGATTAAGTAAGGATTTTGTGGCCCCTGTACTCACTGGTGGCCATCCTTTATAGTGAAGAAGAGTAAAGGGCCTACCGGAAACGGGCGCAGATCTCATTCGAAGTGAGGTGAAATTAAAAGAAATGAAATGTAGAATTAATCAACTTTAATATTACAGTAGTTTATGGTAAAACTTAATCTACTATTATATTTTATTTCACATGTATTCATTTTGTAAGAAGTTATCCACCATTTCGTATACATGTCTCGTCACATAACATCCTTACAATGTTATAAAATTCGCTTTTTAGTAATATCAAATCATTTATAGAAATAAATATTAAATATCTAGGCTCTATATATTTATAACAGATTATTTAAAATGTACAAAAGTATTAATTCCTAATCTACTTAGAGAATTGTTAACATTTTGGCCGCATTTTAAAGGCTATTTGGAAGGACATTTCCCACCCATATGAGATTTCAAGTGTTAATATTTGATCTATATTTAGACTACTAATACCTTGATGGCATTTCTAGATACAAGTCAAAGGGTGGCCACATTAATAAAGAGCAATTCTAAAAACTAGTCTTAACATTATATTGTAGCTTGATTTAATTAAGTGTGTGCAGATTATCAGATGGTAATATAATTGTTTTAAAATAAGTAGCGAGCAGGATTAGAAGGTTCTATCAGAGCTTTGTAGTATTCTCATAGCCACAACGGACATGATAAGACATTTTGGTGCAAGCTTGAGTTTTGCTCAAGCTTGTCACCCACTTTTCAAGGGGAGGGTGGATTTGTTGGTGACAAGTTGAGAGGCCCCGGTTTCACCCACAGTATGGAACGGTCCTCAATCTAGGGTAAAAGAGATCAGTGTCCCTTTAGTAGAATATAATATTTACTTGTCTCCTGTCCCTAACTTCCCAAATATGTTTAGAAATGGTTGTTATCAATATAATATAAATGAGTTTTTGTTATTATCATTTTATGAAGATTTGAAGATTGTATATAAGTACAAATAATTACTGAAAAATTAGCAAAATTGTCTCTACTTTGTTTATCGCGTTATTAACCTTAATCTATTGTAGAGGGGTTGATAAGTTTAAAAATTAGGGTATAATAAATGGTACAAATAATATAACCAAAGGTTGTTAGCATGTCTAGACACAAGATAAAGGGTGAACATATTGATAAAGAGCAGTACTAAAGGCCAATATTAGCATTGTGTTATGGCTTTATTTAAACAAACAATATTACCACAGTTTGTTGGCATGTCTAGACAAAAGATAAAGGGTGACCTCATTGATAAAGAGCAATACTAAAGACCAATCTTAGCATTGCGTTATGGCTTTATTTAAACGAATAATATTACCACAGCT